>JAACNH010003540.1:0-28398 GCA_019447015.1 Hymenochirus boettgeri
TACTGGACTGTATACTGTACCAGAATTAAATGGTATGCATAATGTACTGAATGCACTGGACTGTATACTGTATGAGAATTCACTGGTATATATTGTATACTGAATATACTGGACTGTATACTGTACCAGAATTAAATGGTATGCAATGCACTGGACTGTATACTGTATGAGAATCCACTGGTATATATAGTATACTGAATGTACTGGACTGTAAACTGTACCAGAATTAAATGGAATGCATAATGTACTGAATGCACTGGACTGTATACTGTATGAGAATTCATCAACTGGTATATATAGTAATACGGATGTCCTGGACTGTAAACTGTACCAGAATTAAATGGTATGCATAATGTACTGAATGCACTGGAGCCTGAGCTGTTAATTTGCCCCAACCAATCAGATCAGGTCTTACTACCAGAAAGAAAACTTTGAGAATACTGATTGGTGTGCTGCGGATTAAGAACAATGGGCAAAATTCTGCCAACTCTTTTTTAGGAAGCCATGCGTTTGACAACAAAGGCCGGCCTGTCGATATTTTTCATCGACTTGAACGGTTTGTGTCGGTATGCATGCCAAATAGGGTGGTCGATCGGGGTCAAAAATATTGGATCCTGTTTGTACCTAGCCTAAATCTGTTCAACCCAAAGATAATATGTTAAATGGTCTGCGTAGACCTAAATAGTCTTCCCCAAAATTCTTATTTGTTTTATTCTTTCCCCTACTTTCGCTCACCCGTCTGCAGGACTGAGTTGTCAAGAATATTAATGTTGTATTTAATTTCAGGAAATGTTGTGTTTGTAAGAAACAGACAAAGCGGAATTGAAAATTACATGTGTAAGTTTAGCATTATGAAACCAACTATATTACACAGATAGGATTAACATACAGAATAGGCCCTGACAATGTTGAATCAGTTCATTTTCGCGTGCAAGTAATAAGTAACATGTTTACTATAGGGTTGATTAATTTCCTTCGGATCAGATCTGAAATGACCAAGGAGCATAATCGGCACGATGATTGCTTACAGTTACCGAAGAGGTGGCTAAAGGAGTGGGTAGGACTAACTAACTGTTTTTAAGGGTTTGAGAAAATGGGGTCATATCTGTGAAATTAAGAGACCAATCTGGAAAATGGCACATAAGGGCTCACGTGCTGTAATGGAAAAAAGTAATTCTTGTTGTCAAACACTACACACACAGTATACCAATTTACATTACCATCAGAAATATTTCTACTCTTAGGTTGAAATGTACATATTTGTTTTAGATATGAAAGGACAAATTCCCTCCTCTAAACCATTCCCATCCTATGATTAGGCCAGGAACTCCCAACATAAATGGAAGGTGCACCACTTATATCATTTGACCATGGTTCATACTCCATTTGAGACTGTGCATGGGGGTCAATATTATACACACACAAACTCAAAAGCAGTATATCATAAAAGTATACCCAGTACCCCCCAAAACGGCATGAACCTTGAGGGTTAACTATAAGTACAAAAAATGTTTATTGCTAGATTCCACGAAACCGTGAAAACATATCCACTCATGCATCATGCAATCTCTAATAATATTAGAAAGTATAAGTGCAATCTAACATTTATTCCCCACATCAAAAGAAAAATGCTGCAGTCATCCCGACGTTATACATAACACGCAAATCCATATCCATTGTAATAGGAGACTGACATCACAAACAAAGATACTGTAGATTTACAAGAATTAGGTCAGTCTCGGTTTCAAAGCTTCCAAAGCGAACCGTGCTGAATAGAGATTCCCAGGGATCAGATATACTATTTCCACAATAGACGGTAAACAACAGGTATTCACTTGCTGGGTCTCAAAGACCCTGAGGAAGCCCGTAGCTGGAACCGGAAAGTCACGGGCAAAGAACGTGTTTGTCTGTGTTTTGTATGTCGGCGTCTCTTGGAGACGCTCTGCGTAATGTGACGGATGATAGGACGCTTGATACAGCTTCCATCTACTGACGGAACAGCACGTGCTAATGACTGCAAACATCCGGGTGAATAGGACGGATACATATGGCCTAGTGCTAAGCCGTATTTAAGCACTGAATGTGTTTGGAGATCCGCAAGTCCTAGTCCAGCAAGTTATAAACTGTTGTTTACTGTCCATAGTGGAATTATTATTAATACCCAGTAGAATTTGCAACAGTCCTTGTTTGCAGAACTCTTCGCCAGTTTTCTTTTAAATGACCAATAACCTGCCATAACAATGTCACTGGAAACCGTTCCATAGCTTTCTGTTCTCACAGTGGAAAAAACCCTTCGTAACTTGAAGCCTAAACCTTTTTTTCTCAAGTCCTTAAGGGGTGTCCCACGATGTCCTCCTGACATGTTTCTATTGGTGAAACAATGCTCTATTGGTGAACAAGATATTTTGACTGGATGCCGTTAATGTATTATACACAGTAATCATATCCCAGCAAGCGCCTTTTATCCAGCGTACGATACTGGTACCTTGTCTCCAGTCTCTCTTTCATATTCAAGCTCCCCCACTCCCTTATTAATTTAGGTGTCCCTGCACTGACCCTTTTTCCATTTCAAAAGATGGTCCTTTTTGTTACACAGGATGCAAAATGAACTGCAATTTCCAATGAGGACTACCAAAGCCTTGTAGAGCGGAAATACACTTTTCCTCCTTGCAATCCATACCTCTTTTTATCCAGACAATACCATGCTGGCTCTGGCTGTTGCCCGCCTGCATGCTGCTTCACCCTTTAAGTTTGTTACTCCACCAAACTCAAGACTCCCTTTCCAAAAGGGATTCAACTACACAGGGCCACTTTATATAAAAGCAGCACAAGGATTTTTAAGTCCAAAATGCAATCACCTTACATTTATCAACATTGAGATCTCATCTGCCCACTTGTAGCAGCCCAATGTGACAATCTATCTGCAGTTTTAATGGTCAACAAAGTTTTGTTGTTCAGCAAACACTTGAAACCGTGCTGATGACGACTCATTCCAAATCATGAATAAATAGAGGTAAAAGTAAATGCCGAGTTGGTCGTTGGCAATCCGCTGACTGCGAACGTCCGTTTGCCGTTATAATGGCCCCCACATGGGCCGCTTATCGGCACGAAACGAACGTCATACACATCCTGCGCCACTGGTCGGCCCACGATGCACACGTGTGTACGACCTTAACCTCCAGTTACTTTATATCTAATAATGCGGCTCACGATGTTGATATTACAGATCCAAAAGACTCCTTTCTAGTAGAACTTCTACCCACTCGTGAGAGAAAATTATCCTCGCCAAATTCAGGAAGCTCATCGCTTTTCTGTGATGGCAAGTTCCAGTACACCATTAATGTCAGGGCAATTAAGTCCCCCATATTGAGCAACACTCGGCCCAAACTTTGCAGCCCTTACCAACTGCAATGAAGCTGTGACTCACTTCCCTCCCTGCTAGACATTTGGCGTCTTATAGCAGACACCACACAAGGACATTCACTACCCCCCTTTCCTGTAGCTAATCCACCCATATTGCCTCCACTTTAACATCCATATTGCCAGTTATCTCTTCTTTTAAATTTGGCTTTCAATTTGGGCCTAAACAAGGCGTATCCTCCTAAAAATTTACAACCCAGTTATGTAGAACTGTTTCGCCACGTTTCTGCTATACCTATTACATCATACTTTTCATTCAGCGCCATTATTCCAATTCAACCCATTTTGTCAGCCAGGCTCTTCTCGCATTTGCAAACATACGATTATTAGATTATGATCCTGTAATTTTATTCATACACTTTAATACCAAATGCCTCATATCCCCGATGGCTCGCCCCCCCCCCTTTACAACCACCATGGCATATGCACACCCTGCTTTCATCATACGGGCTATCTATCTCAGTAGACTGCTATCCACGCCCCCCCCCCCCAACCTGTTTAAATCTCCTCTACCCCCTAGCCATCTGCTCCCCTAAAACAGCTGAACCTCCTCTCAGTGAGGGGCAAACCCATCCCACTAAAGAGCCTGTAGCCGACAGAAAAAGTGCTGGCCCGTTCTCTTAACCCAAAACCTTCATCCTTAACACACTCTTGCCATCATTAATGCTCCTAAGCAACACCCCTGCTGTACTCCCGGCTTAGCACCATGGCTGCAGTAGTTAATTTCTGAAAACACTACCCTGGAGGCCTTGCTTTTTAACTTGGCCCATAGCTGCGGAAACATGTTTAAGGACCACCTCTTCTCTAACTCTTGATCATTGGCACCATGTGAACCAAGACCCCCGGTCACACACGGGCCCCACCAATAATCTGTCCTTACACGATCCCCCTGCCCAAATCACTAGCACAGCAGACCAACACACATTAGGCATGTAGGGTCTTGGCGGCAGGATACCTACATCTACCTCGTATATATGGAGTCACCTACCACTACCACCCTTAGCATTCTGTCCTAATTCACCCCGCCCCGTCTCCTTCCCTCCGTTTCTCTCCTCAGTCCCCCCCCCCCTCCCTCCCTCCTCCCCCCCCCCTCCTCCTACCCCACTTTCTTTCCTCCCTTCCCCTTTCCCTCTCCACCTCCTCCGTTGTATCAAGATGCAGTCCCCTGGGTTGCTCAAGGGAACCACCACTCCTACAGTAATTCCAAGCTGTCTTCCGCCACTCTCACCTAGGTGGCTAAATTGTTTGGGACTGGGCCATCGGGAAGGAAGGCAACCCTATCTTTCCATACCCTCTCCTCCCTTAGTAACCCCTAAAACAACTACCTCCCCACCCAACCCCTCACCTTCCTGTCCCACTGTCCCTCACCTCATATTGGCCCTAGCCAGTCCTGCGGTCCCCCCAGATATCACGATCCCTGCAATGGCTGTAAAGCTGCCCCCTTGACTCTCCACCTCAAGCTTCCAAAATGGGCAACCCCACTCCGACCACGATGTAGGTTTCCCCTGGAATGTCTGCTCCAGGTTCCTATTAATGTGCCGGATTTACATTGCATGGATCGACAAAACTTCCCTTCTAATACAAACACCAGCACAGTAACGCACAAAATTGTTAATTGCCCTTTTGTTTCAATGTCCTTCTTTTCTATGTTTTGAGATCAAGGTCTTTAAGCAGGGACTTGTATACTTTCCACTCTAGTTTGTTTCACTCACAGGAAACTTCCTTGGTTACGGTTCCAAACCTAACAAAACCTAATATATATATTAGGAGAGATGTTTAGCATTGATGCAGGATATGTTTGCACTGTTGTATGGATTAGCAATAAACATTTTTGTATTTATAGACCCTCAGTGATTTATGTGCCGGTTTTTGTGGGGGTACTTGTGATATTATTGTATGATTATACTAGCTTTGATTGTTTGTCTGTAAAGCCAGGAAGGCGATTACAAGATCTTTCCTTCTATGAAGTGACGTTTTACACCACACACTAAAGAGAGCGAAAGTCTAATAATTTTATATTTAGTCTAGTTCTAATTTTGGCCGTCTAGAACCGCTTCTATCAGATCATGATTGCCCTGTGACAGTGGCGAGCTATATACCACAAGAGCAAATTTGGGGCCTGGGCCCCCGAGCATCAAAATCGGACTCCAAGGCCCCTTACCACAAACACACCACACTTAAGACAGACACCTTCACCACCCTGTGAGCCAAAGTAAAAAAAAATAGAGTTAATATAAAAGCACTCACAGCAATAACAGATGGGGGTTGAAGTGGTATAATTCCTGCAACATCAGAGGACATAGCCCAATAAATGGCCCCCCCTTTCAGTGTTGTGTATGTGGGTTGTTTCCTTGTATTCTCCCATAAGTAGCTACACCCTAGCTTGCCTTTAGTAAGTAGATTTATGCTTGGGCTCTGTTTCTAGGCTGTGTTTGCAAACAACTTTCTTAATCATGGTGAAATGCCTGGAAACCACAAAACATCACGAGCATGAGCAAATACCATAGCCTGTGCTGGGCTTATTTAGGGGATCTATGCAAAGCAGTAGCAGTAGGCAGAGTTAAGTATTGATGATGACATTGTTTAGCAAAGGAATTGCACTTCACAAAGGGAACCTGGACCAGAGGTGGTATCTGCTATAGGTGACATAAGGCTCTTCTTTATACATAAATTTCATCGCCAGTAACTGTTGTGTTGCACATGGGTGGTTTTTCAATGCACCTTGATTACTAGGAAATATACATTTTAAATGTTTCCCATGTCTTCTTTTCTTGTTGAGAACACTGATCCTATTCTAAACATCCCGTCTGCTTACTTATGACGGGTCAACTCAATGAGACCCTAGTGACAAGAATATTTGGCCATGAGAAAACATCCAAGCAGATCAGTTTCAAAGCAACCAGCTGTCTGGTCAATTTGGAAAAATATCTGTCATTTTAAAAAGTATTTTTCCTAAACAACATTTTTTACAAAAGACGAATCACCTCACTTAAACTTCTGTTTAGTCTTTCATTATTTAGTCGTTTTTTGCTTATTGCCACTTCTTTTCTCTCCAGCACTAATCAGCTTACCTCTCTAAGTTCCGAAGATATAATATTCTGCTTTGTGTCTTCCAGAATTATTTCTGATGAATGTGCCTTTCTTTTGATATTTCTTTCATGTTATATTTCTGCTAATTTGATAGCCTTATGCATAGTTTATTTGCCCTTTGTATTTTACACTAGGCTTCTGTCCCATCAGACTTTAATTTTTTAAATGCCAGTTTCATTTTCTCGTCCTCTCCCTCATTTTATTATTAAGACACGTGGATTTTACTTGTTTCTCTTGCATTTGTTTCCCATAGGTATCTCTCTATGAGATATATTTATCAGTATTTCCCATTTATCGTAGAGATTATTTCCTTTCAAACTGCAGTGCGGTGTGTGGTTCTCATAACAATTAAATGTAGGGTTTTTAAAGGGAAGGCTTCATAGTTATTTTAAAAATTAGACCACATTGGTTTCACACATCTTAGCACTGCAACAATTGAACCTTCCAATGTGTCAATTTCCCTGTAGTTGTTTTGTGGTGATGTCTTAACTAACAATTTCACACTCAAAAAATTTTAGGTTTATATAGTAAATATGCACCATTATGTTAAATGTGAGGATATTAAAAGTGAACCATTCAAAGAAAATTTTATAACGTTCCTGTGTTTTCAACCATTATTCTTACCTAATCTTCTTACAACCTTTCAACTTTCTAATTGATCAAAAGTATAGTTTGATAAACGTTTGCATTAAAGAAAAAAAAAAGCTAAAACAGCAGATATAAATTAGCTGAAACCTTGGGTTTGCCTATGTAATGAAGGTCTGTGCCACTCTTCTAACATAAAAAATATTAATACATACAATTCATTAAAAACAACACATAGTTGTTGTCTCTCTTCCTGTTTCTGAAGGTCCCTCTACAGATTTTAGACATTTGTCACTAAATATTAAATAATATAGATAAACTGCAAATAAGGAAAGGAACTTCTGGGAATTTCCATGGTACCCTTAAGGAAATGCCATACCCTCTAAAGTTTTTTTTTTTTTTTTTTATAACATTCCACATCAAAACCATTGCTTATCAGCGTTTAGACCACCATTTTAGTCTACTGCTACTAGGGGCTACTGGCAAATGATGAATTGGCTATCAGGAATGTGAGAAGCAAAGGACAAGGGGAAAAGAGTATGATCAGCATTGAAAATCACACCAATTTATATGTATTGTGATATCATTTTGGACATAAAAAGTTGTGGTTTAGATCCTTATTTCATAAATCCCCTGAAATTGATTAACATTTGGCTTTAACTCTCCTTTAAGAAATATATGGTGCCATTCAATAAAGTTTGCTAACTATTAGTTTCAGTATTTTTTGTCTTACATCCTCGGCTAATATGTAAACAGTGTAAAAGAAAATGTTTGAAAAGAAGTATAGCACATATACTGAATATATATATGAAAAAATATATAATATTATATAATGAAAATTGCCAACTTTCAGAAAAAAAAGTAAATCTCTGAGAAGAAGGGAGACAAACATACTGACCAGTTACAGGGGAAACTAGTGTTCGAAGTCTATCATTGTCCTTTTCGAACCTTTTCGAGTTTCCAGGGTCTTCAAGACGCTGAGAACTAGAAATCAAGAATATAGAAATGTTTGAGATTGTCATAATTGTTTGAAAAAGGAAATGAAGCTGAAAATCAAATACATATACCCACTGCCTAGCATGAAATTGGTGATCTATGTAAAAAAAATGTAAAGCTTTTTCAATCAAAGGTTTTACTTTAGAATATAATGAAAGAGAAGAAGTCAGGTTTCCATGACATCATTTTTGTGATTGCCATACTACTGTATCTGTTGATTGAATGAAATGAAGTTTTAGAATCCCAATGTCTTTTATAACACAAAAAAAATTCAAGAGAATTTCAGTCCAAAGTTTAAAACCCAGGGATTCAGGTGTGCAGAGTAACTTCTTTTTATTTATAAATTGTGCACCCTCACCCCAATGGGCTTTTAATATTATCTCAAGCACATTTACTCTTAAGGGCAAGCCCACATAAAAAAAAACTTTGTTCTAAACTGTAGATTACCCCCCCCAAACCCTACTTTCACGCATATTCAAAGTTTCCAATGATGCTCCTAAACTTTCTACCGATCTGGTACCTCGTTATCTAGGTGCTGCCTCCTGCTCATGTTTCAAACTCGTGTCGAGCAAAAACAGGAGCAGGGGAGGAAAGCTGTGCCAACAGCAGCTTAGTTCCTGGTCATGGCTGTAAGACGATTGGGCATGACATTCACTTCGCACCTAACTGACAGGAGGAGCAGCAGAGGCGGGGTAGGAGCGGAGAGGGACTGGTTCAGGTAAGGAAGGAGTTCAGGAGCTCTTTGGAAACTCTGTATATTGCTGAAAGTGCGGTGTTGGGGGGTAATCTACAGTTTGACACAAAGTTATTTTTGAGTGGACATGCCCTTTAATTTTAACCACCTCTTGCAGTACAATGTTAGCATGCTTTCTGCCAGGAGAGAATTATCCCCATTATTGATACCCCCTAGTCCTATTTTTAAAAAACAGAGAAACCCAGCAATGCTCTATGGTCATCATCATTCCAAATAAATGAATTATCTCACTGGAAAAAAAATGAATTTGCACTCTGTTCATAGAAGACCGAGTCACATTGGGACCTGTCAGTCTACGCGGCAGAGGAGCGAGTGATCGGGTTAGTAGCTTATTCTTCTCTCCTGGCTCCTGAGGTTTTTGCTGAAGAACAGCTCCTTACCTCCTGTTCTTCAATAAAACTAAAATGGCTTTTTTTTTCTCAATGGAGAAACCCTTTAATGTTATCAGTTTATAATAATGAACAATACAATGCAATGCACTCTTAATGTGGTTGTTCCCTCACACACGTGACGGAGAGCCCATGGCATATACTGGCATAAATAGGGCAAAGGAAGCCCCTTTGTGTGGTTTTATAGCATAAAAGCCATGTTTGTTTTTGGGGAGGGATGTCTGATTGTTAGATTATTTATACAATTCCTTTGGGTATGTAAAGCACTATTTAGAACCATCTGTAGAAAGTTTAAGCTTAGAGTAATTTAGATGTAGTTTCATATATGTAAGAAAGCTACATATTGTATTTTATATAAATATAAGTTAACTATAAGGCAAATTAAATTAAGACTTGCCTACTCTGCAGTTAAGAAACTTGTTAACTCACAAACTTTGAATACTATGAGTCTAGATAAGTGTTTAGCTGTCCATACATTATATTCAGATTACACAATTCTAAATTTGGCCTGAGAGTGAATGACAAATCGATTGTAATGTCGAGTGGAGCAGCAGTTTTACCTGCCAACATTCCCCGCCGGATCATGTTCCCATCGTAATTACGATCGATATTATGATCGTAATATCGATTACAGAGGTTTGCTGGAACATTGCAGGATTAACGAGAGGTAAGTTTGTAGTGTATGGCCATATTACACTGATATTTTCCAGAAGTTTCCAAAAAGTCTTTTCTTAAAAAATAAATGTATAATAATTTTTTTAATCAAGCTAATATTTATTTATTTAAGATCCCAGGAACAGGATTGAAACAATGTTACTTGCACATGGAATAAGTGGTCAAAAAAGAACCCTTTGAGTGCACTCTGTGATTGACATATATATATATAGTATATATATAAACAATATGCAAGAGTGGCACTGTCACCAAACAAAAATTATCCACCCGGGTGCTTCCAATGCAAAATACAAACAGGTAATGAAGGAGCACTCCTGGGATTTCATCAATCATATTATTTGTGCAACATCTATGTGTTTCGGCCTCGTACGGCTACACTCAAGATTATTGAGAATGTCCCGTCGGGACGGAAAACGCGTTGATGTGGCACAAATATCAAAATATATGATTTGATTGGAATCCCAGGAGTGCCTTCCTTACACTGTGTATATATTCAATACAGTATTGTTTTAAACTGAAAGTGATATACAAGATGGTTTGGTCATTTCTCAGGCATCTTTTGCAGAATCATTTACTTTACAAGTTGTCTTTCATGGATGAATTTAAATTGATAATTAAGAACATGCACATCTTGGTTGCATACACAGTGTACACTCGACTGGAATGGATCACACTGGCCAGTCCCCAAACCTTTAAATAACTTGCCAATATTTTTGGTGTTGTTGTTTAATAGTTTTCTGGTCAAGCGATACATTAGTATTAGGAATAGACAACTGGTAGCAACACTTTAGGAATGTTTTATGTCATTTATAAGTAGTTTATCTGTCTCAGCCACTACAGAAACAGTTGTGGCGTGAGGCAATGCCATTTATTCACTTCTCCTTTTAAGTACAAATCTGACAATATAGTTACATGGGTCTCAGTGAGTGTTAGTGGGGCAGTGAATGAACCTAAAAATGAAAGAATTCTGACGTTAAACTACACAGAACCTCATTATACCTCGCAAAGATTATGAAGAATCTATTCAGAACTTTGATCTTTAAGCACTGTTTAATGTCTACCTTATAGACAATGTTTTCTATGTATCAATTATATTTTCTTAAATGGGACAAGCCAGATTAGATTGAACAAAGAGCATTTAAACAGCTGGCATCCCCTAAGCTACAAATACCTACCACTGGCTGATCTCAAAACTAAATCAATGTGCCTTGAAGGGCATGCCCACCCTTAAAACAAAAAAACTGGTGACTTGTCAGTTATCTGGCCCTCAAACATAACTGCTGTTTACCAGTTTATTAAAGGATTTGTAACCAGAATGTTTAATGATAAGTTCTATTCCTTTTTGGCAAAGGTATCTGCCTCCTCTCTCTGCTCAATGAGCTTTTATAAGCTTGGGCATTTGTGCAAGGGGAATCAGCAGTCAATCATGGCATGATGTAGTGTCACAGCCTTGATTGACTGCAGGAGTGTTGCAGCCTACTCTGCCAGAATGGGACAATCTTACCTTCAATTCTGGTAAAAAAGTGAAAATACATCAGTTGGGGTGGAGCAGATTGATACAAGAGCGATTTTTTTTTGTTTTAAGTTGGACACTCTCTTTAAATGAGCAAACACAGAAATAAGTGTTTATATATGTTATTTTCAATTAGCAAGGTACATGAGTACACTTCCTAGAAACCAAACACACTAAGTATTGTGTTGGTGTGGAGCTCAGTTTTCACAAAAGGATTGACATCAATACGGTCAGTGGAAGTGAAATGAGCCTGCTGTTAAATGGAGCTCACTACTCAAGGAAGTGGACATTTTCACTGCTGTATATTTCCAATACATTTGAGTGTCTGATTTTTGCAATAACTTGGAAAGGATCAATGATATCCCTCAGTGAATCAAAATGTATGTAAATGTTTTCTTTAACGAAAAAAAACAATTTGAAGAAAAGAAACATGATATGGAAGTTTACAAACCTTTCAAACTTGGCTTTTTGTTCCTTTTGAGTGTCCAATCAGTGTTTGGAAGTTTAATCTGAAAAACAAAGCAAACAGAGCAATACATTTAAGAATAAGACGTACTGTTTTTACTTCTAATAGATGTATTTTTCATTATTGTGTTGAAATAGTGTTTTTGATGGCTCTTTCTCATCATTGCCCCCCAATGGTAAGATCTTTAGCACATCACTGCATGACACAATTTACATACACTCGGCTTTAATTACATTTAAATTGAAAAGATTTGCAGGTGCTTCACTGCAATGAAAAACTGATCTGTTGAAGGGAAGTTGGGATAAAAAAATAATGCAAACACATTGCTAAGCTACATAAAGTGGGAGAACATTTCTCTGCATCTTTTCTAACCCTATATCAGTGTTCTAAACTATAGGTCGTCAGGGTTCCTCACAGTTGTACCAGGAGCTGTACAGATCCACCCTGAGTTGTCAGTTTGAATGCAGTTTTATGAATATATAAATACATTTATTAGTTCTGTTACATTTGAATGAATTATGCATTTTGATGAATTGATGAAGGAATAATTGTATAAAAATGTGTGTGTTATATCTATATTATATAATATATTATATAGATTTTTTTTAAGGTAGGAGTACCCCAAGACCGAAAATCACATTAATGGTTCCATAAGAACTCCCCTTATCTCTTTAGATATCCAACTAAACACATCTTAAATTTGCAGTCAAACTATTCTCTTTGAGCAGTTTTGCTGCAGCTGGAATGGCAACAGAGTTTTGACAGTGGAAATGCTGTATGCTGTGTGCAGTTTTGACAGTTGGTTTCTGGGAATAAGTCAGGTCAGATGAAGTGAGAGTGGTTAAAAAAGGAAGGGTGGATACTGCTCATGATTAAAACAAGTGCTGTATGGAAGGCATGCAGCAACACACACACTTCAGAGTAAGTGCTACTTACAGATATTTGTTTATAGATTAAGATGAGAAAAGTAATTTTTTCAGTATAGTGTCCCTTTAAGACTCAACTGTGATGAATGATGATGTCAGCGCACGTTTATGCATCACACTACTCAGTGGCGACACAAGGGGGTCACAGCAAAAGTTAAATCCCCACCCCACCTGCTGGTGGAATAAAAAGTGTGAAAGTTTACCTGTGCTATTAATTGCAGCAACCAATTGAGATGTCAGTTTTTATTGTGCTACTGCAGTTAGATGAAGATTATTAGAACCTGCAAACATTTGCGCCTTTATTGTATTATGCACTGAATTTACAAGCGTATGCACACAGATTATGTCAGTCCAAAACCAGAAAGAAAATATGAAATTCCTGTTCATCGGACCCCCTCACTGGTTAAAATGAGCGTTTACTGTAGTCGTGTTTGTCACTTTAAACAATAGTGAATAATAGACAGAAACTTAACAACCAGCGTACGAAGAGTCAATGTATCCCCTATTTTAAACATGAAAAGGAGGAAAATAATGAATCAAGGCAATAAACAGAATGCTATTTTACTGCAAATAATGTGTTTTCAAATACATCAAGCATTATTTTCAGGGCACCAAAAAACATGAGCGGATGGTTCTTCTTACTTGACAACCATTAATTCTGATTCATGTGTCTTATTTCTTCACAAAAAAGGAGAAAGGAAAAGGTCTAGGGTGGGGGGGGGGGGTTGAGATCCTTTTTATCTGTAGTACATTGCTGCCATCTAGTGTTTGGCATGGCAACAATATTGTTTCTAGGGAGGCTTTTTATGTAGCAGTTTGTCTTAAAAGGTCGATTAAACTTGTATCATGCTAAATAAAATGAATATCCGCAATATCCAATTAACAGCTTTTCCGTGTCTCTTACAAAAATAGCTTTACTAATCATGGCATCCGTAATTCCTATCTCTCCCCTGCAGACTGTGCTGGAAAGTATCTGCAAAAGAATAAGTGCCAGATGTATTCTCTATCAAACTAATCTGGCAGATTATCTTATCCAAAATTCCCTGCAAAAAGCAGGGGTCCACTAGACAACTTATGGGCCTTATTTAATACCCAATCTACCACAACCAATCAGATTTTAATAAATGTTTTCTAACGCTAGTAGACCAGCCAAAAGGTAACATCTGATTGGTAAGGCAAATTAACAGGGAGATTCACCCGAGCCACAAGCTCTCTGGGCAAATCTCCCGTATCAGATTTAGTAGAGGCTGTGTGGCCTGGGTGAATCTTACCCGCACGTAAAAGCCTTTGTAATAGGCTTGCAACGGCTGTAGGCCCACCACCAAAAATAGTTGTTCCAATCTTGACAGCCATTTTTGGTTGTGTTTACAGTCTCCATGTGTAGAGCGTGAGTGCTGATGATCCCCGAACGTATCTTTAGAGAAGGAGAGTGACAGACTCGCATAACAATTACAATTGTCTTTCTGTCACTCGCTCTCCTCCAATAGCTCTCCTTATTCAAAAATACATTCAGTCACATGAGTATCATTTCACCAAAAGTGCAGGATCTGCTATTACTAGACGCTCGCCTGCATATGCGGGGAGCTATCATATAGTTTGTGAATATTTATAAAATATTTTAGCAACTGGGACATTTCCTGTTCCATTTCCCAGATTCCTACAAAATGTAAACACTTTGATTATTCCCTTAGCCTTATAAATAAATTGCTAAATATTGCAAAATTTTTAGTAGATGCATCTGTATGGCTACAATGAAATCAATACAGCCTGCAGGATGTCTAATGTAATAAACGCCATTCACATTTTATTATGAATTTGCAATATGAAGAGGGACTGGAAAAGTTACAATTATGTACGCTGGGAAAAGGCGCTTGCGTGGGATATTTATTTTATTATTATATTATATTCTGTGTATAAATACATTAACGAATATACAATAAACTACCTGGGGCATTGTTCACCAATAGGGCATGTCAGAGGAAACATGGACATCCCTTAAGACTAGAAGCAGTGGCTTAAACTAGGAATCACTGGGCCCCAGCAAAACTTGATGGGCCCCTATCCATGTTATCCACAATGGTTTTCTGGGAGGTAGGTATATCTGTCTAGGAAAAATAAAAATGGGGCCCCATTCCCCTCCCTACCCCCTCCAACCGCTCCCTTGCAGTTATGCCAATGACTGGAGAAAAGAAGTTTACTCTTCAAGTATGGAAAGGGGCTTTTACTCTGAGAACGGTAAAACTATGGAACTGTCTTCCATGTACGATGGATAGTTAACAAAAAAAGCTGACGTGTTTCTAAAATAAGAATGTTCCACGTTCTGGTATTGATAATACAGGGGGTGCATCCCGAATTGGCTTTACCAGCCATCTGTTGGCGTTTAAAAGTCCCATAAAGGTAAGGTGCCATACAAATATAGCATCACTTGCGGCATCTGTGTAGTTAACTTCTGTTAACCATGCAGGTGCGGCAATGATGGAGTTTAAGACACGCTAACCAATATAACATCGGTTAGCGTGTCTTTTAACTCCATTTTCAGCCGAGAAGCCTTGGTGCATTTGGCTGATAAGTTGGAGTTGACCAGGATATTTCCCATTGCCACTAGAGAGTCAAAATGCAGAAGTTTCTTTCCGTTTTTCGGATTTACGGAACTCTGTAAAAAGAAGAGATCTGAAAATCTAAAAACAGAATACTTTCGAAGGTTCAGAGCGTAGTTTCGAGGGTTACTGAATGTACATTTGATAACCCTCAACGGAAAAGTAGTTTCCGATTGTATTTTCCAGGGTTCCAAGTATTTTTGGGGTTACCGAAAAATAACCTCGTATATTTGGTAAACTTGGAAATACGTTCCGAGGTTCCAAAGTCTAACGATCCACTCGGTTCTGATGGAATGTTCGGATTTGGAGCCGAGCAGTTACCTGTCGGATCTGGGTCCGAGTGGGACCAGATAATTCTTGGGGTTTTTTTCTTCCTCTTGATCAAAATTATGGCAGGAAATGTGGGTATTGCTGATTAAGTTGTACTAAATGGAAGCACATCTTTATTTAACTCAAATACTATAGTAACTAGGATATATAGGCTGTAGGCTCAGGAAACTGAAGTATTTGAAAACCTGGTTAAATACCGTAATACTCGAGTATAAGTCGATCCGAGTATAAGTCGGGTACCTATTTTACCTGAAAAATTTGTAAAAACTGATTGACTCGAGTATAAGTCGAGGGTAGGAAATTATCACCACTACTGCCTTCTGATTTGTGTTGTTTTTTAGGCATTAGTTGCCTTAAATGGACAGCAGAATTCCCATACATGAATCCCATACAGTAATAGCCAAATCAGTACCAGTAACCTCAATCCTTGGCACTCCAGATATTTGGAAACTACAACTCCCAGCATGCTTTACTATATGGGTCAGAGGGCCCTCTGACCCCATATAGGAAAGGGCCCTCTGACCCCATATAGTAAAAAATGTCACCTGAGAGTTGTAGTTGCAAGCGTGTCATTTGCACTGTACTAGCAGCTGTTTTTTGCCCCAAACTGAAGAAAACCATCAGATTTACAGCATACAGATGAGCAGTGACAGTGCTGAGTGAGTCAGCAGCCAGACTACCTGAAGCAGGAAGTGTAAAGGCAGATCAGCTCCTGTTACTTCTAGCAGGTTAACACATCGCCACCTACTGGTTACTATCTGCAATTGGAGAATTTGGATCTAAATTTTGACTTGACCCGAGTATAAGTCGGGTTAGATTTCAGGCTAATTTAAAGCCTGAAAAATTCGACTTATACGAGAGTATATAAGGACAACAACAATCCTAATTGCACAATATTAGGCTTTCCAATAACGTTGGTCTGTGTGTGTCAGATCGAACCAATTTTTTCCACAGGTCCGCTAGAAAGTTTTTATCCATCACTAAGATACAGGATGAGAACAGTCAGCATTGAACCCTTTAGCCAAAAGCTACAGAACATCCTTTATTTTCCAGGGACAATTGTGCGTATGCGCTTTCATGGATTCCATTTCCTATAATACAGTACCTATTCTGTCATTGCTTCAGGGTCTTATTCTGTACTCTCTGTCTTAGCTACTGTACTGTATATAAATAGTCTGGAGCAGCAAGGGTTACAGATGTAACACAGGATAGAAAGATTAAAAAAATTGGTACGATAAAATACACATGGGCTTTGGTAACTATTTATACCGCAATGCCAGGGGCATATCATTAGTAAATGTTAACATTTTCAGCTTCCGGACCATCAATAGCAATGCCTTCTAAGTTTTTTCCCCCAAAACTCCCTTCTGAAAACCGTATATAGCAACAACTTTTAAGAAATGACTTAATGGGGTCGATTCAATTAAGTTCAGCGTCTGCCTTGGAAAGAAAGAAAATTCCGTTTGCATTCAATCTGAGTGAGATGTCAAAGTCAGAGTCCAGCAGTACAGCAGAGCAGCATAGCAACACCTGCATACAGCCAGTCTAGGCTATTAAGTGCCAGGAATCTCACTATGCGTGCAGCCCTGGCCAGTACATCACATATGTATAATAACTTAATGGTACTCACCCAATAGAGATGTAGGCAGAAATACCTTTGTGAATAACCAATTTATACGCAATACAGCGACAGCAATCAAGATCATTATTTAAACTGTCAAATATTGGACATGAGCTGTCAGGGTAGTGAGAACACACATGATTTATAAGCAGAGTTTATGGTCCACATGAAATTTACACCAGACATTGATCTATTCATGAGCCATGAAGAGCCTGATACATATTACAATACACAAGAGCCAGGAATATCCTGTAAATTTAATCCCTATAAATGGTAGTTAGCTATATGATTAGTAATAATTGGTGGTGTTAAAATGACATCAGTGTAACAGACTCACATGACTTGCTAGAACGTGTGTATTAGGGGGGTATAAGGTATTCTTACTTTAAAATATAAGGGTATTAACATACGTACATCATATATTTCATGATTGAAAGAGTCGAACTACGCATATGATATAATGGTTGGTGGCTTTGTGTATACAGACTACAAAACATGCCTCTAAACTGTATGATATGTTTATACCAGAACCAGAAATAATATATGGTATTAAGAGTTTCCAATGACCATATAAAAAGTGTCCATAGGGGCTTATGTTGTCATTAAATACTTATAGGAAGATCCCTAAAATTATCCTAAAATAAGTATAAATTCAAGCAATACGGTGTAATAATGGGTTTTACACTTATTTTACAAGGGCTGTGCCATTCCAAATGTTTTGGAAACAGCCCAGCGCTCCTGATACAGTGCCCCCTCTGGGTAAGTTTTGTGCTACCTGGGAGAAGAAAACGTAACGTTATTGTAGGGGCTTATAAAATGAGTGTAAAGCCATGCCCCTTTGTAAGCATCAAAAAAAAAAAGCCAGATGTTGACAGCAACTTTTTTATCAGCCTATTGCACATGCTCTTGCAGGTTTCCTAAGTGACCATGTTTTTTTCGAGGTTGTGGAATCTGCATGGCCCGAAAGGTGAGAACCAGTAGCTGGTAGCTGGGCCCGACCTTACTATCAATTTGATATTTAGGTCGAATAAAGTGAAAGATCAGTGGAAAAATCATTAGTTTTAAAATCTTAGTTATATTACACATACCTTGTTATCTACATATTCCCTTCCATTTTGAAAACCAGTTGAATTTATACCCCTTACTAATCCCTGCTGTTGGCGTTAGTGATCTGACTTTTCAGGTTCTGTAACAGAATGCACACTAACGTGGAATATTCCTAACAGAATTCTACTGATTGGCAGTTGAAGGGTCAAACATGCTCAGATCTCTACTGAGCAACTGAATCAACCCAGGCTCTGAGTCAAGGCAAGACCATAACGGTCTCTATTAGGGGGCTGTAAACATGAAGTCAGTATTTCAGAAGCATTATTATACACAGACAAAATGCTGGATGGGCAGACTATCATTGTAATGGGAAAGTACTTTAATATGTGAATTGTGGGGGGAATGGTACTGTAACATTAAAATCTTAATGTAACTATATAATTGCTAAGGGTTCAGTGCATGTATACCCTTTTGCCAGGCAGTTAATATCTACAATACCTACAGTCATTTCAATGACCCTTTAGTATAAGGTTTGATGTATTCTATTAAGTCACTATACCCAGATGTATTATTAATCTGTGGTAATAACATGGCTGAGATGATTGAAACCCATTGATATACATTTCATTCATACATCAATCATTTGAAAAATACCCACCCATAATATCTAGAGGTACAGTAGCCACTTAATTGGCATAAAGCCTCTAAAGGGGATCTCAACTGGAAAAAACTTTTTTAAATGCCCATTTAAAATCTCCCAACTATTTCTGTACCAATTTTTTATTGAGCTGTCCCCTATTTCTTTAGCTACCCAATCAAATGTCTTTTTATGATAACTTTTCTGCTGTGTCAGGCCTGAGTTTACCATTAGGCAGACTAGGCATGTGCCTTGGGGCACCTGTGGTTGGAGATGTGGTTGTCAATCAAACTCCCCCACCTCTCCACCCTCTATAGAGTCTATTTCTTCCACAGCAAGTAGTTGCAGAGTTGCTGGCAGACATGTAATCTAAAGAAGGGTTAACAATAGCAACGTTTTTGGACGATAGATAGATAGATAGATAGATAGATAGATAGATAGATAGATAGATAGATAGGATAATGGATGGATAGACGAAGATATATAGAGATAGATAGATAGATGATGATAGATAGATAATAGATAGATGATAGAAGATAGATAGATGATAGATAGATAGATAGATAGATAGACGAGATAGATAGATATAGTAGATGATGATAGATAGATAATGGATAGATAGATAATAGATAGATAGATGATAGAGATAGATAGATAATAGATAGATATATAGATAGATATAGATAGATAGACAGAAGATAGAGTAGATAAGATAGATAGAATAGTAGATAGATAGATAGATAGATAGGTAGTAGATAAACTGTATCTATCTCAGTATCCACCAATCTCTGCATTGTCTGTCTGGAGGTGGACATGCCCTTTAATAAATTCACCCCCTTCAGATTTTCTTTAATCATAAAATAGATGATGATAGATAGATAGATAGATAGATAGATAGATATATAGAGATAGTAAGATAGATAGATGATAGATAGATAGATGAGATAGATGTTGATGGATAGATAGATAATAGATAGATAGATAGTAGTAGATAGATAGATGATAGATAGGATAGATGATGATAGATAGATGAATAGAAGATAGATAGATAGATAGATAGAATAGATAATAGATAGATAATCAGATAGATAGATAGATAGATAGATAGATAGATAGATAGATAGATAGATAGATAAATAGCCACCTCCGTAAACCAGCTCAACAGTTGGACTCTGCCAGTGCTGAACCTGCCCAGACCATGTCCTTTCTGGATGACTGACCACTCTCTCCCCAGTTCCCTTCTCCCTAACCAGCTGCTGCAGCTCCTTAGTCACTTACATAGTGGTCATAGAGATCTGATTCAACCAGCAATTTCCATAGCTGCCAGGAGTACCAGGGATGCTCCACCCACCAAATGCCAGGAGCTAGGTGAGGGGAAGGAAATCTCTGCTGCTGAGAGGGAGGAGGGAGGGAGGAAGGGGAGGAGTCACCGTCCCAGAGCTGCTTGGAGTAATCTGTAAAATATGCCGGACACTTCTAGTACATTCGATCCGGACCGGTAAATTGAAATGAAACCTGGTACAACCGTATGAGTATTTTGGCCGGTACAAAAGTGTGAAAAACAATACAATCCGACCAAATCGGTACAGTGGAGGGTATGCTGCTGTGCTGTGTGCAGTTTTGCTGTAGATGGAGTGGTTACAAATGGTATGTGTTAAAGGGGAAGTTCAGTGCAAATACATGTACTTTTCAGAAAAAAGAGCAGTATTTTTCCATTCCAATGACTTTAACCTGCCCATTCAGCATTGTGTCTGTGATAAATAAATGCAACTGAAATACTGACTTCCTGTTTGCACGACCCCTAGTAGAGACCATTATGGTTTTGCCCTTGACTCAGCGCCTGGGTTGATTCAGTTGCTCAGTAGAGACTGAGCAGTTTGACCCATTCAACAGCCAATCAGTAGAAATAACTGTTAGGAAGATTCCAAGGATGTGGTGCATGCTGGGAAGAAGAAAGACCGTTTGAATGTGAAATGTTAGCTCACTAATGTCAACAGCAGGGAACAGCAAAGGGTATGAAATCAACTGATTTTCAAAATGGGAGAGAATAAGTAGAATAATTAAAAAGGCTTTACACAAACTACAAAATTTAACAAATATTGATAATTTCCACTGAACTGTCCCTTTAATTGCAAATGCTATGTGCCTCATAGTGATACAGAGCATGCCTGCCCTCACAGTTAGTCACATAGGTCAAGGAGAGGGAACTGAGCCTGGGCCAAACAAGAAAGACCCTGGGCACTTGAAAGAAGACAAGAACAACACACACACACCCTCAGAGTAAAGGGTGAGGCCACACTAGCGCGTTTTTCGCGCGTTTGCGCACGCGATTGCTCCCCGATTTTCGCTAAAATGGAAATCGCAAAAAAAAATGGAAATCGCAGAATTTTCTTTTTTTCGCCATTTTTAGCCAATATCAAGGGCGCAATCGAGGGCACATGCGATTGTGCATCCGTGTTTGGTAACGCGAAACGCTCGCGATTTTGTGCATGATTCCTATGTGTTGCAGTGTGGCCTCTCTAAATGTAATCATTAGAGATTAGATGAGAAAAGTAATTTTTTCAGTTTACATACCCTTTAATAATACAACATCATAAAAAATACACTGAATAAACCCTTTCCTTGGTATATGGTTTGAAATCTACTGCATACATACGAATGCCCAGTTAATATAATTAAAATATAAAAAATTTTTGCATAAGAATTTATTAAAGTAAATTACTCTTTTTTAATTATAAATTTTATTCTTTCTAATTTTTTTATTATTATATTTTCTTAATTTATTTGTTCTTACCATTTTTTTACATTTTTATTTACTTCTTATAAATTCTCACTTTACTTTATTTATTTTTTTTCCTTGTATTTTCTTTACTGTTTTTTTTTTTGTTTCCTGAAGATCCTGAATCACTCATTCATGCAATCTCATTTGTCACCTCACATTAGCACCTAGGGAGAGACCCACAAATCGAGTGATTTAACAGACACCTAAGAAATGCACATAATTATTAACTCTTTGATTAAATTAGTCCGTTATGCTAAAATAAAGGGGGTTTCTACTTGGAGACCTGCAATCACAGATTTACACACACAAGGGATCATTTAAACAGATTTTAATTACTTTAAGCTGCATCATGAATGCAATATAAATTAAAAAGACAAACTGCCAGGAGATATATTGAACAAAACTTATAAGAAGTATAAGCATTGTGGCCCTCAAGATTTTTCAAAACTACAACTCCCTAAACTAAAAAAAAGGCGGTGCATGTCTCTTTGTGATACTTGTGCAGCCCATATAATGGGTTTAAAGTTGTGTAACCGATATTGAATCGGTTATTGCTCTTTTTTGGTGTTAAGGTTGCAATATTGGTTAGTGCAGCTTAACCCAAAATAGAGCAATGCGGCTCTGGGTAATAAGCACCTTATGTTATGTTTCTCAATAAATGGATTTTCAGGTTACAATTATATAGATCTTGGCTTTCTAAACATTTCTAACCATAGATAAAAAGGTATGGAATAACAATTGTTTACTTCCTTATCTCCATCTTTTTCTTGCCAGTGGAACAGACATGTCAGTGTCCCTTAGGCAGGGAGAGAGTGAGTAGCTATCCAATAGCTTTAAAATCACTAATTAGCTACAAAACCAGATTCAGGATAAACTATAGTGCACTCCTAGTGTTTATGGTCTATAAGAATAGGGTACATGTGTTAGTTCTCCTTTAAAAGTTATACCAATCGCTTAGTATATGTTGAATCAACCTGAATTTCTTTTCTAAAATATTGTTAAGGGCAATTATAGTGAGAAAATTGGTTTTTTTTTATTTCTTCTAATGTATCCTATAAGTCATCCCAACCACCAGGGTACCTTTAGTTCTTTAAATTCTTCATAGTCCCCGAGATATAAGCCTTGAATATGCTGTGATTTGTAGGAGCGCTACACCTCATCTGCACTCAAAGGCACACCCACACAATCCAAAGCTCCCATGCAGTACTGTCACACACTCTCTCACCCACACTATATGTACCATGTTCAACATATAGTCAAATGCTGTGTGCTAAACACAATCAATAAACCAAACCCAGTAAATAAGCATAAACACACTATAAAACAGCCCCCCCCCCAAAAAATATCTATATACACAAAACCAGTGACTCAAATGAACACTAATACGTATATAATACAGTAATACAGACTATATACCAAACAAGACACCACAGTGCAATTTATGAAAATATTAGAATAAAGCAGCTGAAATGAACAGGACAACAAGCAGTGTCACTGTGTTTGTGAGGTCTCTCACTACAAGCTGCTGTTACACTGACTCTCTTCAGTGATTATGATCTCAGCTAAGCAGGGGAGAAATATGAACTTTAGGTAAAAAATAATAACATTAGCAAAGTTAGAGAACAGGGAGAGTTCAGTAACTTACTTGTAAAGAATCTCAGCACCACTTGTCCTCTCTCCCCCTCTGCCCCTCCCTTCAGCATATTGCTACTTTATTCCACACTTTGATTGCTTGCAGTCTAGCTCTGGAAGGGAGGGGTCAACAGGATGTCAGCACTTCATTTAAAGTCTTTCAACTGCAATGCTCGGTCTCTGTATACAGCCCGTCACTGCTTGAGGGGGAGTAAAGAGAGGGGAGGGGACTACACAGCTTGGTACAAACTTCTGCCAGTGTAAAGAAATGAAGCCACACAGAAACATGAAAGTAAGGCAGCTTATACTAGTGATCTATACATTGTATACAGACAAAGTTTTTTTTTTCACTATAGTTGCCCTTTAACTAACAGGAAAAGTTTGGTTTCTATTTTTTTTTCACTAACATTTTCCCTTGAATCATCAGAATCCCAGTAAGAGGAAAGAACATCATTATTGCCATCTCCCATAAAACACAAGCAAGATAACAAGCTCTGCAGGATGGCTCCTCCCTGCCCATTGAGCTAAGGCATTATAAATAAAGAGGTGTATATAAGGTGGCTGGGAGAGTAAGGTTAAATAATTTCCTCCCGCTATGTTTACTCTTCGCAGTTTTCTATAAAACAACAGGGCAATTATTTTCATGCAAAGCTTTATTTTTATTGGCGTTGATGTAAGCATAGTGGGGGGGGGGGGCGGAAAAACAGAAACCAAAGTTCTACATTTCCATAAAAATAAAATCAGCTTCAAAATAACTAGCAAAAAAACTCCCCAACCTTCTCACCTTCTCTTGGAAAGTAAATGTTCTAGAAAATGAAGCTAGAGAATACATCCTACATCTAAAAGGTCAGTCTTTTATTTGCATCTTCCATAAAACTGTGATTATGAAATAGAGAAGATTTTAATAGGCCTGTCTGCCTGATCTGTTCAAAAATACATCACAGTTCTGGCCTTTAACTCTTCACTCCCTTACGATGTGTTGGCGAGGTTAATCATCTTTGGTTGATTAGTAAAAGTGATGCCTATTCAGTCAAGCACTGAAAAAAAGCTGGTTCCTTGTGCCGT
Source organism: Hymenochirus boettgeri (assembly GCA_019447015.1). Classification (NCBI taxonomy): domain Eukaryota; kingdom Metazoa; phylum Chordata; class Amphibia; order Anura; family Pipidae; genus Hymenochirus; species Hymenochirus boettgeri. The sequence goes on from JAACNH010003540.1 coordinate 24,526, forward strand.
TAGAGGGTAAACATAAAAAGCAAAGCTACAGATACTTGGAAATGATTGACTTTGAAGATCATTTTCTAATTATTTGTTGTGAGCGACTAAATTAGTTGAGGGTTAGAGGATTCTTACATGGTGTGGAAGTATCATCTATCTAATAATACAAGTGTTTAAGCGTCTGTCACTCTCTGCAACTCTTTTACTCTTTTATTGTGCCTGTGTTATAAATAGAAGGAAAGGTCTTCAAGGAATGCTGTCAGAATAATTGAAATTTTCCATCATTTTAAACCTGAAATTTTGCAAAAACTGATTAAGGCCCCAGTTTCTAAGACAGGAAAACATGCTCGAATGGAAATCGCGGTTTGAAAAGAAACCGTCATGGGTACTTAAAAAGATAAGAATAAAAAAAGGTTTGCTTTATATAGAAGCAAAACATAGGATTGTCATGGGGTCCTAATTACAGTCATAAATAATGAGATTAATTCTCTGCTTCTGAGCTATGTAAAAATTCACCAGCTTACTCAAGCACTCTCAGGCAAGGCACATACAGGCCAATATTTTAGCTTCGATCGATGCTCAGTCCAAATTTTCGATTAGATCGTCCAGGAATCATTGGTAAACATCGTAATCTCTCTCATGGAACAAGAATGGCCACATGAATGATCAGACCTGCTGCTAATTCAAGGATGATCCACAGTCCATCTGAAATATCGGGCATATCCTGACTGAGATTGCTGATCGGTAAATGGGGGAAATATCGGGCAGTCTGGTATCCATCCTTACACACTAAACACACAAATACACACTAAATGTAAACCAGAAAAGCTACAATGTGCACATTCATAATATTCTTCTGCTGGACAGGGGTGCACCACAAGCCCAGTCTAATTATAGCAACCCACGCCTCACAGTCCTTTGAGAGCAGAGAAATTGTCTAGTGGAACCAAACAATGACAGTCCAATTTAAAAAGTGTATTTACTTAGTCTATCCTTTCCATCTTCCATCCAGGTGCCTGGCAGCTCACTATTCATATGTTTGGATTAAGGCACCAGTCAGGGATAGGGAGTGGCTGGAAGGACAAGGACAGAGGTTGAATGAATGGCAATGAATGACCTATCAGACCCATCTCTTCCCCACACATTCAATATGTTAAACAGCGTTTTAGGTTGGAGTAACCTTAACCACTGAGAGAGCAACCAATTTTGTTTGCTTTAAAGCTCTATGGAAATGCATTAAAAGTACGAACCATGTGCACACTACAGACATTAATATATCCATCTGATAACAGTGTGTCCAGCTAATCAGGTCAGAACACTACCCATGTATCCCCGTGACGGCGCTTTGATTTGTTTTCACTATTCAGTCGGCTGTGAGCGTCAGATGGAGTAGCAGCCACAACTCTGTTCTGCCGTCATCAATCAATGTTATTATTCCTTTTCTATTTATCTCTATGGAGCTGAATGAAAATCATCTATCATTGTTCCTAAGATTTGCAATCACTTGGAAGCCAATACCAAGAAATAGAAATGCAACCAGAATGTTTACTATACTGTAATACACGTTACAGAGTATAATTGACACCTGTATCCATTTATTCCTGGTCAACAATACTGCAGAGTTTACATTAATCTGCTCTTTAACTGTACTGTAGTTCTGGGATGTTGCTATGGTGGTTAAGGTCTATTAGGGTATAAATAAGAATGGCAGAACAACAGATCCAAATTGTCTCATCATCAGCAGTGGCACTGGCATGGCCAAAATCTTTCTAGAAATTTCCCTTCTAGCTAGGACAGCATGCGTGACAACTAACCATATGAAGGGGCCTAATATGAGAAATTGGAACTGACCCATATAAACGTATTAACCCCTCTTTATAACATCATAAGCCTTCAAGCTCCTTTAGATGACATTCTCCTGCGAGTGTACTAAGAAAGCATCATGTGAATTGTTAGTAGAGTCTCAAGACAGTATACATTCTAGTACATTATTGTATGCTGAATGTAATCTGAAAGTAATGTATACTGAATGTAATGTACACTGTACTGAATGTACTGTAATTTATACTGTACTGACTGTAATGTAAAATGTACTGTAGTATCGTATTTTATTTATACTGGAATGTATACTGTACTGAATATAATGCAATGTACAATGTCTCTAATTCCCAGGACTGGATTGATTTCTGCTGATTGCTCGTTCTTTATCAACCCTTTTTAGTGTGTATAATTGTTATGTATTGGTTTTAAATATTCACGGTGGCTCAGTTGTTAGCGCTTGTGGTTGCAGCGCTGAGGTCCTGAGTTCGATTCCACCCTTGGACACATCTGCAAGGAGGCTGAGTCCCCGTCTGCTTGCGTGGGATTCCTCCGGGCACTCCGGTTTCCCCCACAATCATAAATAATACTGATAGGTTGTATGTGTACATAAAGTGATTAGATTTCAAGCTCTTCGTGGCAGGGCCTGATGTGAATATGTAGCGCTATATAAGAAATAAAATACATACGTACATACATTTAAAAGACGAGAAAGTATGGCACCCTCTGAGCCCCATAGGAAGTGGCGTGCGTGCCACAAAAAACATAGGGCGGAGCTTATCTGGTCACCATCTGTGTAGCCACAATTCGCTGTATGATTTTAATGTTACTGAAAAAAAATTTGAATTTTTAGACTTTCGGATGGCTTACCAATCCGCCTACCTAAACCCATTAATTTTGCGATCGCATGTCGGTCGATATAAGATCGGGAAAGATGGTTCCCGGCAGGATCGCACGAATGTCTCGTGAACGCTCAGTCGGGTAAGTAATATCGAACATATGTATGGCCACCTTTAGTATCACACTGTACTGAATGTAACGGCATGTACTGATTTGTATACCATAAATGTTCTGTAATGTATACTGTACTGTATGTACCGAATGTACAGTAATGTTTAGTGTACTGAATGCACTGGAATATATATTATACTGAATGTTCCAGAATCACTGGTATGCATTGTGTACTGAATGTACTGGACTGTAGACTGTACCAAAATTCACTGGTATGTATAGTGTGCTGAATGTACTGGACTGTAGACTGTAACAGAATTCACTGGTATGTATATGTAGTGTAATGAATGTACTGGACTGTAGCAAAATTCACTGGTATGTATAGTGTACTGAATGTACTGGACTGTAGACTGTACCAGAATTCACTGGTAGTTATAGGTACTGAATGTACTGGACTGTATACTGTACCAGATTCACTGGTATGTATAGTGTACTGAATGTAGTGGACTGTATACTGTCCCAGAATTCACTGGTATGTATAGTCTACTAATGACTGGACTGTATACTGTACCAGAATTCACTGGTATATATAGTATACTGAATGTACGGACTGTATACTGTACCAGAATTCACGCTATGTATAGTTACTGAATGTACTGGACTGTATACTGTACCAGAATTAAATGGTATGCATAATGTACGGAATTTACTGGACTGTATACTGTATAAGAATTCACTGGTATATATAGTATACTGAATGTACTGGACTGTATACTGTACCAGAATTAAATGGTATGCATAATGTACTGAATGCACTGGACTGTATACTGTATGAGAATTCACTGGTATATGTTACTGATATACTGGACTGTATACTGTACCAGAATTAAATGGTATGCAATGCATGGACTGTATACTGTATGAGAATCCACTGGTATATATAGTATACTGAATGTACTGGACTGTAAACTGTACCAGAATTAAATGGAATGCATAATGTACTGAATGCACTGGACTGTATACTGTATGAGAATTCACTGGTATATATAGTATACTGAATGTACTGGACTGTAAACTGTACCAGAATTAAATGGTATGCATAATGTACTGAATGCAATGGAC
>JAACNH010003541.1:0-28395 GCA_019447015.1 Hymenochirus boettgeri
ATGAAGATATTCGTATGTTAATAGCTGAATCTCGGCGAGAATGTATGGCAAGTATTAGAACATAGAAGGATTCCGAAAAAGTCCAAATAAAAGCAAAGGACTGCAACTAATGTAAAATGTGATGGGTGAAGGGGCAATAGTGGGTTGCTTAACGTCCACAGGAACAACGCAGGGGGTAACTTAAAAAGGACCAAAATAAGCGCCACGGGGGTCTCAATAAGGTAACAAAGGCGTATATTGCCAAACAAAAAAGGAGAAATTGTGTACTGAAGGCAAAAAGACATCAAGCACTCATCCCAGCCATTCATATGGGGCACTCCAGGTGCTAACACTAAATGCATGGGTGCTGTTTTTAAAGGAAACAAGAAAACAAATAAAGGTATGGGGAAAGAGGCCAACCTGGATAGAGACTAGAAAGAAAACTTGCCACAAATTCACCGTTTTCATCAATAAAACTACCCAGTGCTACAATGATAACATTTGTTTTGTTTAAACATCATTCACGGAGTTTGCTTTTTTTTTTCCTCTTGTTAGCCGAGTATCAGTAATAGGTTTTTAGAGTTTTTTAGGGAAACAAGCTGTGCCAACTCGCAGTCCGTGCCAAAGAGGTTTGTTACACAACAGTAATTTTCCCTAACATCCTTCTCTCCAACTTCTCCTCTGCTCTCTCGCTCAGCATTAAAAGCCTTTTCAGAACGTAAGAAACGTGGGAGAGTTTTAAAATGTAGCTTTATATTTAACGATTACGTGAACTGGTTATTTTAACATGACTTACACCTGGTCTTTTCCATGCTGTCCTTTTAATAGATTGGGGTACCTGTATCTCCATAAGGCAGATGTAGATAATGACTTAGTAGTGCTCTGTGATTCCAGTTTATTTTGTCTACACAGATACATGTTTTGGGCATATCTCCGCCCCTTAAACTTCTCTGGAACATTGAGTTAGAAATGACTTCTTGTTTTCCTTAGAGCTTTGTGGGCAATGCTATTCATATAGGCATGAGACTGCAAGATGGCCTTCTGTTATAAGAAGGTGTTCTCTGGCTTTTATGCTCATGAAGGTCTTTTTGCTTCTTTTGGCCCCTCTCTCCCGAAGCTTTCTAGCTGCCTTTTTCTACAGATACATGGTAATACTTAATACTAAAAAAATAAAACCTGAATAAACCTTTTGTAAATGTGATCCTTTTATTAGCTAACGGAGATAATAACCATATAAGCTCTATTGGGCTAATAACTAAGATGATAAACCATAGCAAGCTTATTTGGCTAACAGAGATGGATAACGCTAGCAAGCTCTATTGGCTTAAAACGGAGATGAGACCCTAGCAATCTCTTTGGCTGAGATGATATACCAAGCAAGCGTTAACTGGATAACTGAGATGGATTAGGGCTGGACTCGACTTTCCAAGTCGGATGAACTCAACTATTCGAACTAATTCGGGCTCCGAACTAAGTTTTGTTTTTTTTTGGACTCGCGCCTGTATTTTTCGATAATTATTGAATATTCAATAATTATCGAATGTACGTGCCCGTTCGCTAACCCTACAATGCACCATTCGTTTTTTCGCTAACTCTCGAATGACCGTTTGATAGCCTAGTCAGATCGTTCATTTACTATTCTCGAATGTACTCGTCGCTTACCCTAGGAGGATTATTCGTTACGTTCGATAACGCCTCGAATGTTACTGTCGGTAACACAGGAAGGATCGTTCATTATTCGTTTGCATAATCCTCGAATAGTACCGTTTTGGCTCAACCCTAGGAAGGAAGTTTGTGTCATTTTCGTTTTCACAAGCCTTCAAATGTACCGTCGCTAACCAAATACTAGTTATAACTATAATATAACCATATAATAACCAGTAATATAAAACATATAATAACCTAGTAATATAATAACCTTAGAATAGTATATAATAACCTAGAATATAACTAATAACCAATATAACACCAAGTAATATAAGATACCATATAAACAACCTAGTCATTATAATAACCATATAGTTAGCTAGTAAATAATAAACCATATAATAACCATTAAATACCCTAGTATATGAATACCATTATAAAACCAAGGTCAATAAAAACCATATAATAAAACCTAGTTATATAATACCATATAAAAACCTAGGTCCATATAAAAACCCATAGTAATAACATAGTTATAATAACCATACATAACCTATAATATCAAACCATATAATAAGCATATAATAACCTAGTATTAATAACCTATAATAAACCTAGTCATATAAAAACCTAATAATACCTAGTTATATAATAAACTATTAAATAACTGAGTAATATAATAGCCATATAATAACCTATCCATAAATAACCATCAATAAATAAACCTAGTTATTAAAAACCATATAATAACCTAGTTATATAAGTAACCATACAAAATAACCTAGTAGAATATAATAAACCATTAAATAAGCATATAATAACCTAGTAATATAGTAACTCATATAATAACCATAGTCATAATAAACATATACATAACCTTAGTTATTTATAAACTAATAATAACTAGTAAGATAAAACCACTATAATAACCATACTAAAACATAGTCATAAAATAACTAGTATAATAGACATAAAACCATATATGTATAACCTTAGTAGAAGAACCAGTAATACCGTACTAATAGCACCATATAATATATAAGACCTAGTAAACTAAGAACCTAGTAACGATACTAATAACTAGTAATATAATTAACCATATAATAACCTAGTAATATACGTAATAACCATTTTAACCTAGTCATATAATAACCATATAATAACCTAGTTAATATAATAACCTTAGTAGATAATAACCATATACATAACCATTAACCAACCTAGTCATATAATAACCATATAATAACTAGTACTATAGATAAACGTATCTATATTCTAACATGTCAACACAAAACATGTCTGCATCATAGCATGTCTAGAACCATAATGTCTACATCATAAACATGTCTAAATCATAACATGTCTACCTTATAGCATGTCTATGCCAATATAACATGTCTACATCTAAATGTCAACAATATAACATGTCTAAAACAGAATGTCTCAAAACATTATAGCGTGTCTACAAAATAACATGTACTACATCATAACATGTCTACACATAACATGTCTGCATCATAAGATGGTCTACAACTAAACATGTCTAATCATAAACATTCTGGCAACATGACATGTCTGCATACATAGCAAGTCCTAAAAATAACATGTCTGCAATTCATAGCAGTCTACAACATAACTGTCTGCATATAGAAAGTCCTACAACTAACATGTCTGCATCACATCAGCAAGTCTACAACATAACATCTGCATCTAATCTACAAGCCACATGGATCTACAACATAACATGTCTGACATCATAGCAAGTCTACAACATAACATGTCTCATCATAGCATCTACAACATAACATGTCTGCTCATAGGCAGTCTACACATCACTCTGACATCATAGACAGTCTACAACATAAACATGTCTGCATCAAACTCTACAATAAAGTCGCACATGAGTCTACAACAAACATGTCTGCATCATAGCAAGTCTACAACATAACAGTCGTGCTCATAGCAGTCTACACAACACATAACATGTCTGGCAGAATAGACAAGTTACAACATAACATGTCTGCATCATAGCCAGTCTACAACATAACATGTCTGCATCATAGTCAAGTCTACAACATACACATGTCTTGCATCATGCAAGTCTACACATAACATGTCTACATATAAATTTCTACACCATGGACATGTCTTCATCATAGCAAGTCTACAACAAACCTAAATGTCTGCAATAAGTCACGAGCAGGTAAGACCCCAGTTGGGATTAATCTAAAAACCCCATAAAACCTTCCGATTTAAATACTTGACATCACGTGAGAAATATGTATACACAGGGGGAAGGATCGGTTTTTAAACACACAGGACATTGCTTAGCGTGTATCTTCCTTCCCTTTTAAAACCGATAGTCTGGAAGGGAATTGCCTAGAATTTGGTTTTCCAGGCAGATTCACGCATTTCAAAAACCCTTGTTCTATTTCATTGTCTGTGCATCTTTTTGCTTACATAAAAACTTGCCTTCCCTTGTACTCTTTACACCATGCTGCCCTATGGAGGTTGACACTCAGTGTTCAACAATAAATCAGGTAAACAGACTTTTTTTGGAGAAGAATTTGTTCTTAATAATCTCTGTTAATTTTGTAATGTTCAGTCTATTAACATTTAGACTAAAACACAGGCTCCTATATAAAATATTTATAACTTCAGGTAATAGAAAGAAAAACTTTAGAATGGTCATTGGATACAGATGTTTAGGCCAGTTTCTTTAAAGGGTCCACCCTGTAAAATTGACCACATTGTGTGGTGTGGATTACTGAAATCCAACATAAAGGATTTTAAAAATTTTGCAAAGTAACAAGACCCTAAATCCCAAAGGATAGGCTGGTAAGTGCTTTTAGAACCCTAGCATGGAACTTAAGGTTTGGGGGGGTGATAAAGCTTATATACAAAATTTTAATTTGGGGTCTGGACATTCCCTTTTAACTATAAAGCATACCAAAAAATAATTTTACTTACTCATTATCAACCCCGCCTATTCATTATACCCCGACTATTCATTATCAAACCCCCTATCTCATTAATCAACCCAGCACCTATCTCATTATTATCCTCCTGCCTATTCATTATCAACCAACCCACTCTTCATATCTGGCCCCACACCTCAACATTAGAATTATATTGGCTATATCTGTAGTTGTGTTCTATTTATCATTTATTTTTGTCAGGTTCTGATTAACATTTGTAACCCAATTAACCATTGGGTAAATTGTGACTAAATGATAATTCCTCTTCTTTTAAACGTCTCCCAAATTCAACATTTAGTTTCCCTTGCTATAAATATCTTGCTCCACTATGTATTTTTTAAATAAGAACAACCAAGTTGGTCAACGACATATCCAACATTATTCCCTTCAAAAGTCTCTGACACTAACAAATGTCAAAAATATTAAAACAACAAAAACCTTTAAAATCCATCTTTAAGTTTATTAAACGAACAAAACCAAATTATTTAATCGTTAATCACAAAACATATGAATGTAACTTCATAAATTAAGCCACTTCGCCTGTAAGAAGAGACATCAAAGGACTCAAAAAAAATCATCCAGTCAAATGAAACATCAATACTTCCGCGTCGTCGGGCCCTTTAATTATATATATTATAGATATATCTGTTGTATTCAATTAGATCAACGGACTTGAAGTTTAGTTTCTTGAAGACGTTTTCGTGTTCATCCGTACGATCTCTCATCAGAATGATTGACAAGAAATCTGTGGCAATTAGGTACCCTGGAAAATTCCCCAATTATCAGCATATCACAGCCAGGTGTTAGGGACCTTCTGGATGCTATTGCTAAGGGGTGTTGGCATCAAGGCCTTAAACAATTGGCTGTGATATGCTAATTGAGGAGTTTCCAGACTACAAATTGCCAACAATTCTTGTACAAGTCATTCTGAATTGAGAGAGCCAGTATATCAAATGCTCAAGTAAGACTTCTGATTCGGCATCCAACATAATGCTGAACAAATCTTTGTCAGAAGTTGACGCTGACGCTGAGACTTGTCCTCACTGGGCTCATGTACAGCTAACGTTAGAGGATGTTTTACTCATTAGGTCATAGACACTTTATAATCGTATTCTTGATAACAGTGGGAATCACACTTAGCTTTCCAATCCAGGGACATTTTGGTATCACACTCAAGTTTTAAAAATATGTTTTTTAAAACTTTCTTGGAATGTGTTCACTGATTTTAAATTGATATATTGGAGAAATAAAATTTGACTTTGTAAACTATCTATGCCTTGTAAGAGTGAGCGATTTCTATGATCCCTTTCTCTTCTCTTCATTATTCACTTCACAGCATATTTAAATATGACAATAAAATGTCCTTAATTTCATTTTATAATGCTAAGAAACAGATTCTGTATCTCTCCTTCTGGAATGTGTGTAGCTGGACTGTTTAAATTTGTTTATCAAGAGTATCACTGGCCCAAGATACACAGTAGCCACATTGTCAGTACGTTGTCTGTCTCTTCTCTTCCCTCAATGTCAAGCTGTCAATGTAGCAACTGGGTGACTGTTTTGTGATCTTATTTAAAGAACTTTATTTGGGTAAAGACATTATAATCGGGGATTAGTAGAATTTGCTTCCGTGTCTTTGCTGAGAAAAGAAAAAATCTAAATAATAAGGCGCCCTGGGCAGCTTTTAACAGTTTGGAAATTAGAGTCTCCACTGCACGTATCTTCAAGTGCCAGTTTGGGCACATCCACTTATTCCATACAACACTGCAAAATAGCAGGACTTAAAGACACATGTCGAACATCTTCCGTATTTATTTAACTTACTCAATAATGCCGGCTGAAAGCAAACAACCATGGAGTAGATGTAAGTAATTAACTGAACTAAACCAGGTTTGTTTACAATGTTTGAAATTTAAGAGAATTAAGATGGTTAATTTGGCCTTTAAACTTAGGGCGGGTCCCAGCATTCCCTAATCATCGGAGTTGGCACCATGGACAGAAATGTTCCTCATTGGTTGTTATACTGCAATGTTAATACACGTTTCAGTCCAAGAATTTCCAGTTATAATATATCTGATTTTATCTGAATTGGAGGCTTTCCTTGTGGTGAGAGTTATTGTTTTACAGCGTGACGGCAGTGAGCGGAGACCTGAATTTACATACAGACGACAATATGGCTGAATTCATCTGTGTGGTAAAATTATGAACTCTGGGTAGCACAGTTGGTTAGTACGGTGGCCTCGTGGTTGCACTGATACCTTGCTGCGCTGAGGTTCCCTTAGTTCGATTCCAACCCGTTGGACACTCTGCAAGGAGTTTGTATGTTCTCCCCGTGCTTTGCGTGGGTTTCCCTCCGGGCACTCCAGTTTCCCCCACAATCATAAAGACATACTGATAGATTGTATGTGTCAAATAACGTGGCTTAGATTGTAAGCTCTTCAGGACAGGGCCTGATGGGGAATTGTGTAATAATTGTAGGGGGGAAGCGCTCGGGGGTGAATATGGGGGGTAGGGGCGCTAATAAGAGCGAAAATACATTATACCTAATAGGGATCAGGCAGTTTGGTAACTCGAGTGTCACTGAGTCCATACTAGTAGAATATCATTGGAATAGAAATGTCCCTTTTTCCTAAACAGTTCAAAGAACAGTCTGGCTCTGTCCACATTTTGTAACACCCAAGCTTCTGTCTTGTTAACACTTTGTATTATGACTGATCACATCTTGCTGAAAACTAGTGATTTGTGTTGTATTTACAGTATTCATTTGGACACAGAAGGAATATTTATTGGAATTTCATGGAAAAGTTGCCATTAACCTGTACATGCCTGAATGGTTCCTACTGATAAATAATCTGTCTCTCGTACACATTATGGTCCACATCTGGAGTTTTAGCTGATATGGGACAGAAGTGGCTTTCTAGGTTCCCCCCCCCAAACCTCTGGGTAGCTAAAACAGTAAACCAGACGGCTAGAACAAGACCCATTTCTAATAATGCAGCTGTTAACGTAGAAACTTATATAAATATCACATTGGCTGTAAGAATCCCAATGTGAACGTTGTGTTAAGGCTGTTAAGCAGGTAATGGTATATGAGGGATCAGAAGATAAAAACCCAGACACAGATACATGTTCACAAGAATATAAATCCAAAACTGCTCAGTATACCAATTTAATAAGATAACCGTAAATGTTCCGGACACATGGTCGGTGTCCATGTTCCCTTTCACCAACAAGATAGAGATGTCGAACTTCGCAAATCAAATTTCCGTCGCTCGAGGATCGATTGTGAAAAATCGAAAATCCGCGAACGACCATTAAAATGACAAATACCCTCGAAATGACGAGATTTTTGTTTTTCAAAATTTTTCGCATTACGGGTTTCGCGATTTCGAACAATTTTCAAAATAACGAGAAAACTGGTGATTTTCGAAAATACGTATTTAATGGAAATAAGAGGAAATTCCGTATTTTCGAAAATTTCCGCAAATCGGAAGTTCGGAAAACGGAAATCCGGAAAAAATCCCGCCACGTTCGCCGAACGGGAATTAAAATCTGCGGGCGATCCGGGTTTCAGGATCCGCGAACCGACCGACCCTATGCACCAACGGACAATGGTTATTATGTCATAAACATTTCACAGCTTTTACTTCTGATAATATTCCTTCCCATTTGGGTACAATGTGGTGAAACAATAATCGTCTACATAGGTTGTATATGACTAAAGGTCCATTAACATTCCACACTTGGCTGGAACTTGACACATGAAAGTTCCTGAGATATGTTGGGTTATCACTGTACATTCATCATTGCAAGGCAATTAAGCTCATTTTCATATTCTCTGTAGAAAAATATCATGATTTTGAAATGATAACAAAAAAGGTCACCAGAAGAAATGTACGATAGATACCCAAAAGGTTTAAGTGACCTGTTTACATTCATTCCATGTCCACAAGGGCTTGAGGTCCCCATCAACACCATGTCAGGAGCTGGTGGAGAGATCTATACTAATGACCTTGACATAGTCCTCCATCAGCCATAGCCATATCCAAACAGATCAGTACTGATCCCATTATAAACGGACTAGTCTATGGCTTAATATATTGCATGCAATTATATTTTGACTTTTCCTTCACAGTTACTTTATATGTTTCGCCTAATGTTTTATCATGCACCAATGTCTCATGAAAGTATGTCCTATAATTATGGGTCGCTAATCACAACTGCCATGAAAATATGGGGCTGTATTTAAAACCCACGGAAAGCCGAAATGGAATGTTTCTAGTTTCTCTTTATTATTAGATTGGGTACCCACACCCTAGTTTCATTGACACCTGAACATTCTGGGGTGGTATAACGTTCCTCTAAACCGCTTAATGCCAAATGTGCTATTTCCCTACCTGAAAATATATTTTTATTGGAAGTAGGAGCACATTAAATGTAGGACTATGACCCCAAAAAATCTTAGTCCCTTCCCCAGGCCGCAAGCAGGAAAATCCCAATCATAACGCACGTGACATTTTCTGTTGCTTTGAAATTTAACTGGCGATCTGCTCGATCTCAATGTGTGGTGGACCCATGTACAATTCATAGTTACTCTGTCAAGTGAATAACACGGACCCACCTTAAAATGGGACATCACCTTAAATGGGACATCCAAAGACATTTCATCACAATGTTGCCTTACGATATATACGATGTATGCTTGGTCTCCTTATCATAAATATTATTATATTAATGGGCGAGTAAGACTATGTCAGTGAATAAAGATCAGAAAACATTCCAGTCCTCTGATGAGGAGAAACATGGGAGACATTCCTACTTCTTCCGATCCTGGCCTCCTGGGTATCCCGGACACGCACTTTCTTGGCTATCCTCCTATCTCTCTGGTAGGACCTTTAGTGTTTTTCACTCTGAACTAGTTCCACCACCCCTTGGCCCCCTCCTTGTGGGGTCCCGCAAGGCTCAGTACTTGGTCCTCTTCTTTTCTCTTCTTATCTCCATCTACAACCACATGGCCTTGGACAACTCATTAGTTCATTTGGATTCCAGTATCACCTGTATGCGGACGATACCCAAATACCCTCTGCCCTCTGATCCCCCTACACTGACATCCCAGGTCCCCGACTGCCTTAGTGCCATCTCTGCCTTCATGTCCTCCCACTTCCTCAACTCAACATGCACAAGACTGAACTTGTCCTTTTCCCACCCTCACGATCTGTTCCCCTCCCTAGTCCTTACTATTAATATTAACAACACACCCAATCCCCATCTCCACATGTCCGCTGCCTGGGAATAATGATTCCGATCTTCCTTCAAACCTCCTGTCAATTCGCTTACCAACTTTCCTCTCGAATGAAGCTACAAAAATTCTAGTCCATGTCCTAATCATATCCCATATCTTCAGGCAAGCATATAACCTGGTCTAGACATTACCCTTCTAACTACCCAATATGACCAACCACCTTTCCACACTCCCCAGCCAATCTATTTCCAGCCTACTGATTCCTGTCACCTTATGTCTCACCCCATATCCTAGACTGTAAGCTCTTGGAAGGTCCTCTCTCTATTGTATCACGGTATTGGTGTAAGGAACTCATCACTCTGTTTACTTATAATAGTTATTCCTGTGTATGTAATATGTAGGGCTTGCATACTGTATTACCCTGTATGTAATGTATGACTATGTAATTGTAAAGCGCCACGAAGATGTTGGTGCTATATAAATCCATAATTAATAATTCCTAATGTCATTCTACCTTGATTTCTATAAAAGGACTCCAACGGTCTGGTCATCACCTATCTCACTCCTATTGTTAATGGAATGTACATCAATTCCTCTTTATATCACTTCTACCTGCAAAGTAGAGATGTTCGAAACTGTTGAGTTTCTTTCCATTTACAAATTTCGAAATTTTCAAAAATGTTAAAATTCGAAAACGACCCATAGAAGTCTATAGAGAAAAAATTTAAAGTTTCTGTCCTTTTGACAAGACAAGTTTAGATTCAGATCCTGTAACACCCCAAGGCTAATATGGGATAATACACCCCCTAAATCATAGAACCATAGTAAATAAGGCTAGTTAGACAAACATATGGTTCATCCAGAGGACATATATATTAAAAACCAAACCATACTCAATATAAAGGGTGTACCCTTCCTCTGCTAACTGCCAGCAGGTCCCCCCGTGGGAGAGTCCAACCCTCTAATGCGTCGACTCTCTCCCCCCTTTCACATGGCTGATAGTTTAAATTTAAAGCTTGCTGTGCACCTGGTAGCGGAATTGTCCTCCTGTGTGTTTTTTATTTTAAAGGGAAACTATGTTCTCCACTCTACTGAAAATCGACCTTTCAAAAAAGCCTAGGACAATGTCTCTAACTGTTGTCAACCCAAAATTTATAGGCTTGAATCTCTTCCTACACTGCACTGTGTCATGTGACAGACATTTGGAGTATGACTTTTCTCTCCTTGTTTTTAAATATCGGTATTCCTATGGCCCTTGGGGTGGGGGTGTGAGATGTATGCACCATACCAGCTAAGTTGAATTTGGGACCTTTGCGTATACATTCCTGACTTACTTAGTAAATCTCAGTGAGTAGAAATACTGTTCCTGTTGATTTCCTATCAGTCGATACCTCCAATGAATAGAAAGACCATTCCTGCTGACTTCCTTTTGATAGATACCCAATGGGTATAAAGAACCATCTCCTAAAACTACTTATTAGTAGATACCTCAATGGGTAAAGACCATTCCTAATTACTACTTATTAGCAGATAACTCAATGAGTAGAAGACCATTCCTGCTGCTTCCTTTTGATAGATACCTCAATGAGTAGAAAGACTTTCCTGCTTACTACCTATTAGTAGATACTACAATGAGTAGAAAGACCATTCCTGCTTACTACCTATTAGTAGATACTACAATGAGTAGAAAGACCATTCCTACTGACTACCTATTATAGATAACTCAATGAGTAGAAAGACCATTCCTGCTGACTACCTATTAGCAGAATAACTCAGAGTAGAAAGACCATTCCTACTGACTACCTATTAGTAGATACCTCAATGAGTAGAAAGACCATTCCTGCTGACTACCTATTAGCAGATAACTCAATGAGTAGAAAGACCATTCCTACTGACTACCTATTAGTAGATACCTCAATGAGTAGAAAGACCATTCCTGCTGACTACCTATTAGCAGATAACTCAATGAGTAGAAAGACCATTCCTGCTGACTACCTATTAGTAGATACCTCAATGAGTAGAAAGACCATTCCTGCTGACTTCCTATCAGAAGATACCTCAACAAGTAGATAGACTATTCCTGCTGACTCTTTTTAGTAGATACCTCAATATGTGGGTCAGGGGTGCCCCTACCATGAAGCAAACTAAAATATTTGCTCAGGGCCTGCCCCTGTGGAACACTTAAAGGGCGGCAGTTTTTTTTTGTTTTTTTTAAATCCTTCTCATTGCAATACTGCATTTCAGCACCAGTCCACCAGTCAGTGTTAGGTCAGCCCTCCAGTTCACCACTCAGTGTTAGACAGCCCACCACACCCCTTCACAAGCCACGCCTATGTTCCCTGAAAGATCCATGCCCGCTTCATGTGCCACCCCCTGTAGGCAGCATTTAAAAGTTGTTTCAAGTGCCAAAAACCCTAGGAAGGCCCCTGGTGTGGATACGAAATACTTTCTTTTACGTTTATATTAACATGAAAATCTCTCCTTATATTATTTAAAAACATTGCTATCTTTCTTGTGAATAAATGCTTCATTTTAATTCGGCTCCCTTTTGAAAAGCGGTAATCCTTACATCACGCCAAGCAGTCAATGTGCAGTCATGCATGCAACACCATAATTAGGGGCTTTACCGAGAATAAAAAGTCAATATGCAGCTCCTTTGAAATTATTTTATACTTTGCTCCTTGACTCTTATCCCTTAAGAACCAAATGAATGTAACCTTTCCTCGAACAGTCCTGTATATCTTACCTTGTTAGATAAACTCAAAAATGTAAGGGAACTCTACACCAAGACATTAAAGCAATTAATGTTTTCTCTTCAAAACACATACAAGGGGGATGCTGGTTTTGTTCTATAAAGACGTGAAAGCTTTGGGTTCCCTGATGTTCTGACTGAGTGACTAAGAAAACTTTGCACTTTTAACTTATCCACAAAGAATAATTTATAAACAGGGCTGGCAGCTGTGACTGGTTTCAGACACAGGATAGTTTTATATAATAAAAGAAACATTAAGCATTTTGTGAATCATTGCAAAGAGCATAAAAAGTCAGGTTGCCAGACATCTGCCCATTAATCCAACTATTTTATCAGTTTATTACATGTATTTGTAACCAGATAGAGATGGGTGAACTTTCAAAAGTTCGGTCCGTTTTCGAACTTTCGAACTATATGGAAAGTTCGAAAACGGACCCATTAAAGTCAATGGGAGTCAAATAGTTTGAAAAGTTTGAATAAAATACAATTAAAATATTAATGGTAACTTAATGTAAATGGCTGTGGGACCTGGGAAATGGTCTGGGGAACATGTTCCAATATCCAGGAAAATTTGATTTTACTCTAACGCCCACTATTTTCGAGTTTGTTCGCGCCTAGATACCATGTACATTTTACGCACGGATTTGATGCTCGCGTATAGGCTTTAATGGACACTTTACTCGTAGATTCGATGTTCGTGCCTAGATACCATGGACATTTTACTCGCAGATTCGATGCTCGCGTATAGGCTTTAATGGACACTTTACTCGTAGATTCGATGCTCGCGTTCGCGCCTAGATACCATGGACATTTTACTCATGTCTAGGTATCATGTACATTTTACTCGCGGATTCGATGCTCGCGTACAGGTTTTAATGGACACTTTACTCGCGGATTCAATGTTCGCGCCTAATACCATGGACATTTCTCTCGCGGATTCGATGCTCGCGTATAGGTTTTAATGGACACTTTACTCTCGATTTTATGTTCGCGTCTAGGTTATCATGTACATTTTACTCGCGGATTCGATGTTCGTATAGGTTTTATATGACACTACTCGCGGATTCGATGCTCGCGTATAGGTTTTAATGGACACTACTCGCGGATTCGATGCTCGCGTATAGGTTTTAATGGACACTTTACTCGCGGATTCGATGTTCGCGTCTCGGTATCATGTACATTTTACTCTCGGATTCGATGCTCGCGTATAGGTTTTAATGGACACTTTCCTCTCGGATTATGTCGCGTCTAGGTATCATGTACATTTTACTCGCGGATTCGTATTCGTGTATAGGTTTTAATGGACACTACTCGCGGATTCGATGCTCGCGTATAGGTTTTAATGAGACTACTCGCGGATCGATGCTCGCGTATAGGTTTTAATGGACACTTTACTCGCGGATTCGATGTTCCAGTCTCGGTAACATGTACATTTTCTCTCGGATTCGATGCTCGCTAAAGGTTTTAATGGACCATTTTCCTCGCGGATTCTATGCTCGCGTATAGGTTTTAATGGACATTTTACTCGCGGATTCGATGCTCGCGTATAGGTTTTTAATGGACACTTTACTCGGCGATTCGATGTTCGCATCTAGGTATTCATGTACATTTTACTCGCGGATTCGATGCTCGCGTATAGGTTTAATGGACACTTTACTCGCGATTCGATGTGCTCGCGTATAGGTTTTAATGGACTTTTACTCGCGGATTCGATGCTCGCGTATAGGTTTTAATGGACATTGTTACTCGCGGATTCATGCTCGCGATAGGTTTTTTTAATGGACATTTTACTCCGCGATTCGATGCTCGCGTATAGGTTTTTAATGGACATTTACTCGCGGATTCGATGCTCGCGTATAGGTTTTAATGGACATTTTACTCGGCGGATTCGATGCTCGCGTATAGGTTTTAAATGGCATTTTACTCGTGGATTCGATGCTCGCGTATAGGTTTTAATGGACATTTTACTCGTCGGATTCATGCTCGCGTATAGGTTTTAATGGACTTTTACTCGTGGATTCGATGCTCGCGTATAGGTTTTAATGGACATTTACTCGCGGATTCGATGCTCGCGTATAGGTTTTAATGGACATTTTACTCCGTGGATTCGATGCTCGCGTATAGGTTTTAATGACATTTTACTCGTGGATTCGATGCTCTCGCATATAGTTTTAATGGACATTTTACTCGTGATTCGATGCTCGCGTATAGGTTTTAATGGCATTTACTCGGGATTCATGCTCGCGTATAGGTTTTTAATGGACATTTTACTCGCGGATTCGATGCTCGCGTAGGTTTTAATGGACATTTTAACTCGTCGGATTCGATGCTCGCGTATAGGTTTTAATGGACATTTACTCGTGGATTCGCTTCTCTCGTATAGGTTTTAATGACATTTTACTCGCGGATTCGATGCTCGCGTATAGGTTTTAATGGACATTTTAACTCGCGGATTCGATGCTCGCGTTAGGTTTTTAATGGACATTTTACTCGCGGATTCGATGCTCGCTTATGGTTTTAATGGACATTTTACTACTGCGGATTCGATCTCGCGTATAGGTTTTTATGGACATTTTACTCGCGGATTCGATGCTCGCGTATAGAGCTTTAATGGACACGTTACTCGCAGAATTCGATGTTGCTCAGGTATCAGTACATTTAACTACGCGGGATTCATGCTCGCGTATAGGTTTAATGGACATTTTACTCGTGGATTCGATGCTCTTGTATAGGTTTTAATGGACTTTATCGCGGATTCGATGCTCGCGTATAGGTTTAATGGACACTTTACTCGCGGATCGATGCTCGCGTATAGATTTTAATGGACACTTTAACTCCGCGGATTCGATGCTCGCCGTATGGGTTTTAATGGACATTTTACTCGTGATTCGATGCTCGTGTATAGTTTTTAATGGACCTTTTACTCGCGGATTCGATGCTCGCGTATAGGTTTAATGGACACTTACTACTTCTACGGCGATTCGATGCTCGGTAGATTTTAATGGACACTTTACCGCGGATTCGATGCGCGCGTATAGGTTTTAATGGACACTTTCCTGCGGATTCGATGCTCGTGTATAGATTTTAATGGACACTTTACTCTACTCGGGATTCGATGCTCAGTATAGATTTTAATGGACATTTTTACGTTGCGGATTCTATGCCGCGTATATAGGCATTTTATTACACAATATTTGAACAGTCCGAACATTCGATATTTACAAAAGTCCGAATAATGAAAATCCGGGTCCGGGATAGTTCGAGAAATCCGAGTTCGTTCAAATTCGAATAGTTCGGCTAGAACTTGGGTTCGAGTTCGAGTTCTAGTCCATCTCTATATCCAGATATTTAAACATAAGTAATGTTCTTTCAGGAAAGGTGTCTGCCTCCTCTCTCTGCTCAATGACGCTTTTGTAAGCTTGGCATGTGCAGAGAAGGCAGCGATGAACAGCAGTTAATCATTGGTTGTGATGGCAGCAGTCTGGACCTTGATTGACTGGATGGAGGGAGGATCCACTTACTCTGCCAGAGGGGGACAATAATTATTCTTAAGTATCTGGTTAATAATACATCTAATGATGTTCTATATATATCATTTGGTTGGGGCAGGTAACTGATGACCGTTTTCTTTCTGTTTTAAGGTGTTAGATGCCCTTAAAGAAACTACCCTACCATCCCCTCTGCTCCTTTCCCTCTGATTTCATAGCTAGCTCCCTGCCACCATTTTGTTCTCTCTTAGCACTTTGGGTCTTCTAAATCACTGACCCATACAAACTCTAAGTTTTAACCTTGAATATTTTATTTGTAATATTCTGTCAAATAACATTATTCATTGGGCTAGAAGTTAATGTTCTATTTTACTTTCTATTTTCTTCTCTCTCTATTCTTCTTTATTCTTATTTCTTTTTTCTTCTTCTCTATCTTCTTTCTTCTTCTCTATTTCTTCATTTTCTTTAATTGATTTTGTTTTAAGACACACAACAGCCGTCAGTGAACCAAGGAACAGTATTAAAGGCCACATCTCGTATTACAGCATTAAACAGCCCTGAACTGGGACTTGGTCTCTTCATTAGGTAGACTCTGTTGTGAACCAGCGTTTCTATGGTTACCTACCGTCTTCTTGGCCATTCACAATAAACAGGTCACACCGCAATTTCCTTATTTCATTTTTTCTTAATTTATTGTGTTAAAGAATAAAGAATGTTCCCTAAAGCACAACAAAGAAGGAGAAACGCGTCGATGTGAGCACGGTTATGCGAGGTTAAAGGGAAAATCTTATTAAACTCTGTATTACCCCCCGTGGGATTCTATCCATAGTACCCCATGTGGTGTAGGTAAAATCTCCACAAAGTCACAAAGTTTAATAGTGATTTGGTGTACTTTGTACTCCTTCTAACAGTAAGACAGACACTGTTGATCCTAGTAAAAGTTTAATAGTGATTGCGGTAATTTGTACTCTTACTAATAGTAAGTAAAAATACTGTTGGTTTAGTAAAGTTTAATAGTGATTGCGGTAATTTTAAGATGCTGTTGGTTTAGTAAAGTTTAATAGTATTGTGGTAATTTGTACTCTTACTATAGTCCGAGCTGTGGGTTACTAAGTTAATAGTGATGTTGGTAATTTGTACTCGTACAATAGTAAGATGCTGGTGGTTTAGTAAAGTTTAATAGTGTGATTGCGGTGGTACTTTGTTACTTGAATAATAGTTAAGATGCTGTTGGTTTTAGTAATTTAATATGATTGCCGTAATTTGCACTCTTACTAATAGTAATATACTGTTGGTTTAGTTAAAGTTTAATAGGATTGTGGTACTTTGTTGACTCTTACTAAGAGTAAGATGCCTGTTGGTTTAGTAAAGTTTAATAGTGATTGTGTAATTTGTTATCTGACTTATATTAGATTGACTGTTTGTTTAGTAAAAGTTTAATAGTGATTTTGTGGTAATTTGTACTCTTACTAATAGTAAGATTGCTGTTGGTTAGTAAAGTTTTAATAGTGATTGTGGTTAATTTGTACTCAGTACTCATATTAAGATGCTTGTTGGTTAGTAAAGTTAATAGTGATTTTGGTAATTTGTAACTCTTACTAATAGTAGATGCTGTTGGTTTCGTAAAGTTTAATGTGATTGTGGTGTAATTTGTATCTCTTACTAATAGTAAGATGCTGTTGGTTTAGTTAAATAAAAGTTTAATAGTGAGTTTTGGTAATTTGTACTCTTACTATAGTAAGATGCTGTTGGTTTAGTAAAGTTTGAATAGTGATTTGGGTAATTGTACTCTACTAATTAGTAAGATGCTGGTTGGTTTAGTCAAGTTTAATAGTGATTGTCGGTCAATTGTCCTCGTACTAATAGTAAGATGCTGTGGTTTAGTAAAGATTAATAAGTGATGCTGGTAATGGTAATTTGTACTCTTACTTAAAGTAAATGCGGTTGGTTAGTCAAGTTTAATAGTGATTGCGGTAATTGTACTCTTACTAATAGTAAGATGCTGTTGGTTTAGTAAGTATAATAGTGATTGTGGTAATTTGTACTCGTACTAATAGAGATGCGTTGGTTAGTAAAAAGTTAATGTGATTGTGGTAATTTGTTACTCTTACTAATAGGAAGATGCTGTTGGTTTAGTTTAAGTTTTAATAGTGAGGCGGTCGGGTACTTTGTACGCTACTAATAGTAAGATGCTGTTGGTTAGTAAAGTTAATAGTGAGGCGGATTGGGAGGTAATTTGTACTCTTACTAATCGTAAGATGCAGTTGGTTAGTAAAGTTTAATAGTGATTTTGGTAATTTGTATCTTACTAATAGTAGGATGCGGTTGGGTTAGAAAGTAATAGTGATTTTTGGTAATTGTACTCTTCCTATAGTAAGATGCTGTGGTTAGTAAGTTTAATAGTGATTGTGGTACTTTGTTACTCTTACTAATAGTAAGATGCTGTTGGTTAGTAAAGTTAATAGTGATTGGTACTTAGTAATCTTACTAATAGTAAGATGCTGTTGGTTTAGTAAAGTTTAATAGGATGGGTGGTAATTTGTACTCTTACTAATAGTACAGATGCTGTTGGTTTAGTAAAGTTTAATATGTTGTGGTACTTTGTACTCTTACTAATAGTAAGATGCTGTTGGTTTAGTAAAGTTTAATAGGATTGCGGTAATTGTACTCTTACTAAATAGTAGATGCTTTTGTTTAGTAAGTTAATAGTGATTGTGTACTTGCTCTACATAGTAGATGCTGTTGTTTAGTAAGTTTAATGGATTGCGTAATTTGTACTCTTACTAATAGTAAGTGCTGTGGTTTAGTAAAGTTAATAGTGATTGGGTAATTTGTACTCTTACTAATATAAGAATGCTGTTGTTTAGTAAAGTTTAATAGTGATTGTGGTAATTTGTACTCTTACTAATAGTAATAGCTGTTGTTTAGTAAAGTTTAATAGTGATTGTGGTAATTTGTACTCTTACTAATAGTAATATGCTGTTGGTTTAGTAAAGTTTTAATAGTGATTGGTTAATTTGTACTCTTACTAATAGTAAGTATGCTGTTGGTTTAGTAAAGTTTAATGTGATTGGGTAATTTGTACTCTTACAATAGTAGATGCTGTTGGTTTAGTAAAGTTTAATAGTGATTGGTACTTTGTACTCTTACTATAGTAAGTAGCTGTTGGTTTAGTAAAGTTTAATAGTGATTGCGGTATTTGTACTCTTACTAATAGTAAGATGCTGTTGGTTTTAGTAAAGTTTAATAGTGATTGGGTAATTTGTACTCTACTAATTAAGATGCTGTTGGTTTAGTAAAGTTTAATAGTGATTGGTGTGATTTTGTACTCTTACTAATAGTATATGCTGTTGGTTTAGTAATTTATAGTGATTGTGGTATTTGTACTCTTACTAATAGTAATGCTGTGTGGTTTAGTAAAGTTAATAGTGATTGGTAATTTGTACTCTTACTAAGTAATATGCTGTTGGTTTAGTAAAGTTTAATAGTGATGTGGTAATTTGTACTCTTACTAATAGTAAGATGCTGTTGGTTTAGTAAAGTTTAATAAGTGATGTGTAATTTACTCTTACTAATAGTAAGATGCCTGTGGTTTTAGTAAATTTAATAGTGATTGTGGTAATTTGTACTCTACTAATGTAAGATGCTGTTGGTTTAAAGTTTAATAGTGATTGTGGTAATTTGTACTCTTACTAATAGTAAAATGCTGTTGGTTTATAAAGTTTTAATAGTGATTGCGGTACTTTGTACTCTTACTAATAGTAAGATGCTGTTGGTTTAGTAAAGTTTAATAGTGATTGGGTACTTTGTACTCTTACTAATAGTAAGATGCTGTTGGTTTAGTAAAGTTTAATAGTGATTGTTGGTACATTTGTACTCTTACTAATAGTAAGATGCTGTTGGTTTAGTAAAGTTTAATAGTGATGTGGTAATTTGTTCTTCTAATAGTAAGATGCTGTTGGTTTAGTAAGTTTAATAGTGATGCTGGTAATTTGTACTCTTACTAATAGTAAGATGCTGTTGGTTTAGTAAAGTTTAATAGTGATTGGTAATTTGTACTCTTACTAATAGTAATATCGTTGGTTTAGTAAGTTTAATAGTGATTGTGGTATTTTACTCTTACTAATAGTAAATGCTGTTGTTTAGTAAAGTTTAATAGTGATGTGGTAATTTGTACTTCTTACTATAGTAAGATGCTGTTGGTTTAGTAAAGTTTAATAGTGATGTGGTATTTTGTACTCTTACTAATAGTAATATGCTGTTGGTTTAGTAAAGTTTAATAGTGATTGCGGTAATTTGTACTCTTACTAATAGTAAGATAGCTGTTGGTTTAGTAAAGTTTAATAGTGATTTTGGTAATTTGTACTCTTACTAATAGTAAGATGCTGTTGGTTTAGTAAGTTTAATAGTGATTGTGGTACTTTGTACTCTTACTAATAGTAAGATGCTTGTTGGTTTAGTAAAGTTTAATAGTGATTTGGTAATTTGTACTCTTACCAATAGTAAGATGCTGTTGGTTTAGTAAAGTTTAATATGTTTGTGGTAATTTGTACTCTTACTAATAGTAAGATCTGTTGGTTTTAGTAAAGTTTAATATGATTGTGGTAATTTGTACTCTTACTAATGTAATATTGCTGTTGGGTTTAGTAAAGTTTAATAGTGATTGTGGTAATTTGACTCTACTAATAGTAATAGCTGTTGGTTTTAGTAAAGTTAATAGTATTGTCGGTAATTGTAACTCTTACTAATAGTAAGTAAGATGCGTTGGTTTAGTAAAGTTTAATAGTGATTGGTGGTAATTTGTACTCTTACTAATAGTAAGATGCTGTTGGTTTTAGTAAAGTTTAATAGTGATGTGGTACTTTTGTACTCTTACTAATAGTAAGAGACTGTTGGTTATAAGTTTAATAGTGATTGCGGTATTTGTACTCTTACTAATAGTACGATGCTGTTGGTTTAGTAAAGTTTAATAGTTGATGTGGTATTTGTACTCTTACTAATAGTAAAGATGCTGTTGTTTATAAAGTTTAATAGTGATTTGTAATTTGTACTCTACAATAGTAGATGCTGTTGGTTTTAGAAGTTTAATAGTGATTGGTAATTTGTACTCTTACTAATAGTTAAAGATGCTGTTGGTTTAGTAAAGTTTTAATAGTGATTGCGGTACTTTGTACTTTTACTAATAGTAAGATGCTGTTGGTTTATTAAGTTTATATGTTGCCGTAATTTGTACTCTTACTAATAGTAATATGCTGTTGGTTTAGTAAAGTTTAATAGTGATTGCGGTAATTTGTACTCTTACTAATAGTAAGATTGCTGTTGGTTTTTAACTTTAATAGTGATTGGGTATTTGTACCTTACTATATTAAGATGCTTTGGTTTAGTAAAGTTTAATAGTGATTGTGGTAATTTTGTACTCTTACTAATAGTAAGATGCTGTTGGTTTAGTAAAGTTTAATAGAGTGATTGGTTAATTTGTACTCTTACTAATAGTAATGATGCTGTTGGTTTAGTAAAGTGTAATTAGTGGATTGTAATTTGTACTCTTACTAATGTATAAATGCTGTTGGTTTTAGTAAGTTTAATAGTGATTGTGGTATTGTACTCTTCCTAATAGTAATATGCTGTTGTTTAGTAAGTTTAATAGTGATTGCGGTAATTTGTACTCTTACTAATAGTAGATGCTGTTGGTTTAGTAAAGTTTAATAGTGATGCGGGTAATTTGTACTCTTACTAATAGTAATATGCTGTTGGTTTAGTAAGTTAATATTTGATTGGGTATTTGTACTCTTACTAATGTAAGAATGCTGTTGGTTTGTAAGTTTAATAGTGATTTTGCGTATTTGTACTCTTACTAATAGTAAGATGCTGTTGGTTTAGTAAAGTTTAATAGTGATTGTGGGTAATTTGTACTCTTACTAATAGTAAGTGCTGTTGGTTTAGTAAAGTTTATGTGATTTTGCGTAATTTGTACTCTACTAATAGTAAGATGCTGTTGGTTTAGTAAAGTTTAATAGTGATTGTGGTAATTGTACTCTTACTAATATTAAATGCTGTTGGTTTAGTAAAGTTTAATAGTGATTGTGGTACTTTGTACTCTTACTAATAGTAAGATGCTGTTGGTTTAGTAAAGTTTAATAGTGATTTTGGTAATTTGTACTCTTACTAATAGTAAGATGCTGTTGGTTTAGTAAAGTTTAATAGTGATTGTGGTAATTTGTACTCTTACTATAGTAAGATGCTGTTGGTTTAGTAAAGTTTAATAGTGATTGTGGTAATTTGTACTCTTACTAATAGTAAGTAAAGATGCTGTTGGTTTAGTAAAGTTTAATAGTGATTGTGGTAATTTGTACTCTTACTAATAGTAAATGCTGTTGGTTTAGTAAAGTTTTAATAGTGATTGCGGTAATTTGTACTCTACTCATAGTAAATGCTGTTGGTTTAGTAAAGTTTAATAGTGATTGTGGTAATTTGTACTCTTACTTATATAAGATGCTGTTGGTTTAGTAAAGTTTAATAGTGATTGTGGTACTTTGTACTCTTACTAATAGTAATATGCTGTTGGTTTAGTAAAGTTTAATAGTGATTGTGGTATTTGTACTCTTACTAATAGTAATATGCTGTTGGTTTAGTAAAGTTTAATAGTGATTGCGGTAATTTGTACTCTTATAATAGTAAGAATGCTGTTGTTTTAGTAAAGTTTAATAGTGATTGCGGTAATTTTGTACTCTTACTATAGTAAGTGCTGTTGTTTAGTAAGTTAATATGTGATTGTGGTAATTTGTACTCTTACTAAGAGTAAAGATGGCTGTTGGTTTAGTAAGTTATAGTGATTGTGGTATTTGTACTCTTACTATAGTAAGATGCTGTTTGGTTTTAGTAAAGTTTAATAGTGATTGGGTACTTTGTACTCTTACTAATAGTAAGATGCTGTTGGTTTAGTAAAGTTTAATAGTGATGCGGTAATTTTGTACTCTTACTAATAGTAAGATGCTGTTGGTTTAGTAAAGTTTAATAGGATTGTCGGTATTTGTACTCTTACTAATTAATAGTAAGATGCTGTTGGTTACTAAAGTTTTAATAGTGATTTTGGTAATTTGTACTCTTACTAATAGTAAGATGCTGTTGGTTTAGTAAGTTTATATTGATTTTGGAATTTTGTACTCTACTAATAGTAATATGCTGTTGTGTTTTTAGTAATTTTAATAGTGATTGTGGTATTTGTACTCTTACTAATAGTAAGATGCTGTTGGTTTGTAAAGTTTTATAGTGATTTGGTAATTTGCAGTCTTATACTAGTAATAGCTGTTGGTTTAGTAATTAATAGTGATCGGTATTTGTACTCTTACTAATAGTAAGATGCTGTGGTTTAGTAAAGTTTTAAATAGTGATGGCGGTATTTGTACTCTTCCTAATAGTATATGCTGTTGGTTTAGTAAGTTATTAGTGATTGTGGTAATTTGTACTCTTACTAATAGTAAATACTGTTGGTTTAGTAAAGTTTAATAGTGATTGCGGTAATTTGTACTCTTACTAATAGTAAGATGCGTTGGTTAGTAAAGTTTAATAGTGATGCGGTAATTTGTACTCTTACTAATAGTAATATGCTGTTGGTTTAGTAAAGTTTATAGTGATTGTGGTACTTTGTACTCTTACTAATAGTAAGATGCTGTTGGTTTAGTAAAGTTTAATAGTGATGCGGTAATTTGTACTCTTACTAATAGTAAGATGCTGTTGGTTTAGTAAAGTTTAATAGTGATTGCGGTAATTTGTACTCTTATAATAGTAATATGCTGTTGGTTTAGTAAGTTTAATAGTGATTGTGGTACTTTGTACTCTTACTAATAGTAATAGATGCTGTTGGTTTAGTAAAGTTTAATAGTGATGCGGTAATTTGTACTCTTACTAATATTAAGATCTGTTGGTTTAGTAAAGTTTAATAGTTGTGGGTAACTTGTACTCTTACTAATAGTAATAATGCTGTTGGTTTAGTAAAGTTTAATAGTGATTGGTAATTTGTACTCTTACAATAGTAAGATGCTGTTGGTTTGTAAAGTTTAATAGTGATTGGGTAATTTTGTACTCTTACTAATAGTAAGATGCGTTGGTTTAGTAAAGTTTATAGTGATTTGGTAATTGTACTCTTACTATAGTAAATGCGTTGGTTTAGTAAAGTTTATAGTGATTTGGTAATTTTACTCTTACTAATAGTAATATGCTGTTGGTTTAGTAAGTTTAATAGTGATTTGGTAATTTGTCCTCTTACTAATAGTAGATGCTGTTGGTTAGTAAAGTTTAATAGTGATTGTGGTAATTTTTGTACTCTACTAATAGTAAGATGCTGTTGGTTTAGTAAAGTTTAATAGTGATTGTGGTAATTTGTACTCTTACTAATAGTAAGAATGCTGTTGGTTTAGTAAAGTTTAATATGATGTGTACTTTGTACTCTACTAATAGTAAGATGCTGTTGGTTTAGTAAAGTTTTAATAGTGATTGTGGTATTTGTACTCTTACTAATAGTAGATGCTGTTGGTTTAGTAAAGTAATAGTGATTGCGTATTTGTACTCTTACTAATAGTAGTAAAGATGCTGTTGGTTTAGTAAGTGTTATAGTGATTGCGGTATTTGTACTCTACTAATAGTAAGATGCTGTTGGTTTAGTTAAAGTTTAATAGTGATTGGGTAACTTTGCATTCTTACTATAGTAGTAAAGATGCTGTTGTTTAGTAAAGTTTAATAGTGATTTGCGGTAATTTGTACTCTTACTAATAGTAAAGATGCTGTTTGGTTTAGTAAAGTTTAATAGTGATTGGATTAATTTGTATCTTACTAATAGTAAAGATACTTTTTGGTTTAGTAAAGTTTAATAGTGATTGGGTAATTTGTACTCTTACTTAGTAGTAAGATGCTGTTGTTTAGTAAAGTTTAATAGTGATTCGGTAATT
The DNA here is from genome assembly GCA_019447015.1 of Hymenochirus boettgeri. Lineage (NCBI taxonomy): Eukaryota > Metazoa > Chordata > Amphibia > Anura > Pipidae > Hymenochirus > Hymenochirus boettgeri. The sequence continues at coordinate 25,029 of JAACNH010003541.1, forward strand.
TGTACTCTTACTAATGTAAGAATGCTCACTGTTGGTTTAGTAAAGTTTAATAGTGATTGCGGTAATTTGTACTCTTACTAATAGTAATAAGATGCTGTTGTTTTAGTAAAGTTTAATAGTTGATTGTGGTAATTTGTACTCTTACTAAGTAAGTAAGATGCTGTTGGTTTAGTAGTTTAATAGTGATTGTGGTACTTTGTACTCTTACTAATATAAGATGCTGTTGGTTAGTAAAGTTTTAATAGTGATTGTGGTAATTTGTACTCTCTACTAATTAAGATGCTGTTGGTTTAGTAAAGTTTAAAGTGATTTGGTAATTGTACTCTTACTAATAGTAGATGCTGTTGGTTTAGTAAAGTTAATAGTGATTGCGGTAATTTGTACTCTTACTAATAGTAAGATGCTGTTGGTTTGTAAAGTTTAATAGTGATTGTGGTATATTTGGACTCTTACTATAGTAAGATGCTGTTGGTTTAGTAAGTTTAATAGGGATTGCGGTAATTTGTACTCTTACTAATAGTAGTAGACCTGTTGATTAGTAAGTTTAATATTGATTGCGGTAATTTTGTACTCTTACTAATAGTAAGTAAGATCTGCTGTTGGTTTAGTAAAGTTTAATAGTGATTGTGTATTTTGTACTCTTACTATATAAAGAATTCTGTTGGTTTAGAAAGTTTAATAGTATTGCGGTAATTTGTACTCTTACAATAATGTAAAGTATATTTGTTTGGTTTAGTAAAGTTTTAATAGTGATTGCGGTAATTTGTACTCTCTATATAAGTAAAATATCTGTTGGTTTAGTAAAGTTTAATAGTGATTGTGGTAATTGTACTCTTACTAATAGTAAGATGCTGTTGGTTTAGTAAAGTTTTTAATAGTGATTGCGGTAATTTTACTCTTACAATAGTAAGATCTGTTTGTTAAGTAAAGTTAATAGTGATTGGCGTAATTTTTACTCTTACTAATAGTAAGATACTGTTGGTTTAGTAAAGTTTAATAGTGATTGCGTATTTTGTACTTTTACTAACTATAAGTAAGATCTGTTGGTTAGTAAAGTTTAATGGTGATTGGGAATTTGTACTCTTACTAATAGTATAGATCTGTTGGTTTAGTAAAGTTTATAGTGATTTGGTATATTTGTACTTTAACTATAGTAGTAAGATCTGTTGGTTTGTAATTTTAATAGTGATTTGCGTAATTTGTATCTATAATTAAGTAAAGATACTGTTTGGTTAGTAAGTTTAATATGATGGCGGTAATTTGTACTCTTACTATAGTAAATTCTGTTGGTTTAGTAAAGTTTAATATTGATTGCGTAATTGTACTCTACTATATTAAGATGCTGTTGGTTTAGTAAAGTTTAAAAGTGATTGTGGGTACTTTGTACTCTTAGATAGTAAAATGCTGTTTGGTTAGTAAGTTTAATAGTGATGTGGTACTTTGTACTCTTACTAATAGTAAGATGCTGTTGGTTTAGTAAAGTTAATAGTGATGCGGTAATTTGTACTCTTACTAATAGTAAGTAAGATGCCTGTTGGTTTAGTAAGTTTAATAGTGATTGCGGTATTTGTACTCTTACTAATAGTAAGATGCTGTTGGTTTAGTCTAAGTTTAATAGTGATTGTGGTAATTTGTCAGTCTTACTAATAGTACAGTAAGATGCTGTTGGTTTAGTAAAGTTTAATAGTGATTGCGGTATTTTGTACTCTTACTAATAGTAAGATGCTGGTTGGTTTAGTAGAGTGTTTTTAATAGTGGATTGCGAGTAATTTAGTGTCTACATAATAGTAAATGCTGTTTGTTTAGTAAAGTTTAATAGTGATTGCGGTAATTTGTACTCTTACTAATAGTAAGGTAGTGCGGTTGTTTTAGTAAAGTTAATAGTGATTAATTTGGCGTAATGTGTACTCTATATAATAGTAAATGGCTGGTTCGTAGTTGGTTTGTGTTAGTAAAGTTTAATAGTGATTTGGTTAATTTGTACTCTTAACATATAATAGTAAAGATGCTGTTGGTTTAGAAAGTTTAATCGTGCTTTGTGGTTATATGTGTCCCTCTTACTCAATAAGTAAGATGCTGTTGGTTTAGTAAGTTTATAGTGTTTGGTACTTTGTACTCTACTAATAGTAAGATGCTGTTGGTTTAGTAAAGTAATAGTGATTGTTGGATACTTTTACTCTTACTAATAGTAATGATCTGTTGGTTAGTAAAGTGTTAATAGTGATTGTGGTTAATTTGTCCTCGTATAATAGTAAATGATGCGTTGGTTAGTAAAGTTAATAGTGATGTGCGTAATTGTACTCTTACTAATAGTAAGATGCCTGGTTGGTAAGTAAGTTTTAATAGGGATTGTGGTACTTTGTCTCTTATAATAGTAAGATTGCTGTTGGTTTAGTAAAGTTTAATAGTGATGTGGTATATTGTACTCGTGACAATAGTAAGATCGTTTCGGTTAGTAAAGTTAATAGTGAGCGTAGGTTAATTGGTACTCTACTATATATAAGATGCTGTTGGTTTAGTAAAGTTCATAGTGATTGTGGCTATGGGTTTACTCTCTAATAGTAATATGCGTTGGTTTAACTAAAGTTTTATAATTTGATTGTGGTAATTTGTACTCTTACCTAATAGTAAGTATGCGTCTGGTTTAGTAGAATTTAATAGTGATTTTGTTTATTGGTACTCTTACTAATGAGTAATGGCGTTGTTTAGTAAAGTTTAATAGTGATTGGTGTACCTTGTGTATTTACTAAGTAAGAATGTGGGTTGGTTTAGTAAAGTTTAATAGTGATTGTTACTTTGTTACTCTTCTAATAGTAAAATGTGTTGGTTTAGTAAAGTTTTTAATAGTGATTGACGGTGAATTTGTACTCTTATAATAGTAAGATGCTGTTGGTTTAGTACAAGTTTAATAGTGAATTGTGGTAATGTTGTACTCTTACTAAATTAAGATGCTGTTGGTTTGTATAAAGTTTAATCAGTGATTGTGGTAATTTGACTCTACTAATAGTAATAGCTGTGGTGTAATCTAAGATGGTAAGTTGTATTATAATCGTTATGGTGTTAGTAAGTGTAAGTATGTATTTGTACTCTTACTAATAGTAAGGTATCTCGTTGGTTAGTAAAGTTTATAGTGATTGTGTATTTGTACTCTTACTAATATAATATTGCTGTGTGGTTTTAGTAAGTTTAATAGTGATTGGGTAATGTGTGTATTATTGCTACATCGGACTTAGAGATGCTGTTGGTTTAGTTACAAGTTTAATAGTGATGTGGGAATACTTTGTACTCTTTACTAATTAGTTATATGCTGTTGGTTTAGTAAAGTTTAATAGTGATGGTGTACTTTGTACTCTTACTACTGTTAAGA
>JAACNH010003542.1:0-28375 GCA_019447015.1 Hymenochirus boettgeri
TTATACCTACCCATTAATGTCTGTTATAACCGTACATAGTAACATAGTATGGAGGTTGTTAATAAAGAAATTACGTCCTCTAGTGCCGACCATTATACCCTACCCCATAATGTCTGCTATAACAGTCATAGTAACATAGTATGGAGGGGGGAAGGTTTGTAAAAAGGGAAATACGTCCATCTAGTCCAACCTTTATACCCTACCCATAATGTCTGTATAAAAGTTACATAGTAACATAGTATGGAGGTGTATAAAGAATACGTCCATCTAGGTCCAACCTTTATACCCGGAACCATTAATGTCTGTATAACAGTTACATATAACAATAGTATTGGAGGTTGTATTAAGACATACGTCCATCTAGTCAACCTTTATACCCTACCAATAATGTCTGTTAAACAGTTACAGATAACATGAGTACTGTGGAGGTTGTATAAAGACCTACGTCCATCTAGTCAACCTATTTATACCCTTACCCAGTCAATGTCGGTATGAACATTACATAGTAACATAGGATTGCAGGTTGGGGATAAAGACATACGGTCTCTAGTCCAAACCCTCCTTTATACCCTACCCTATGTTGTATAACAGTTACATGGAAACTTAGTATTGGAAGGGTGTACTAAAGGACATACGTCCATCTGTCCAAACTTTATAACCGTACCCCATAAGCTGTATAACAGTTGACATAGTAAACAGAGTATGGAGGGTTGTATAAAGACATGTCCATCTAGTCCAACCTTTATACCCTACCATAATGTCTGTATAACAGGTACATTAGTAAACAATCATAGTATTGGAGGTTGTATAAAGACATTACGTCCATTAGTCCAAACCTTATACCCTACCCATAATCGGATAACAGTTACATAGAAATAGTATTGGAGGTTGTATAAGACATACGTCCAGCTAGTCCAAACCTTTATACCATACCCATACTTGTCTGTATATAACAGTTACATAGTAACATAGTATGGAGGTGGTATTAAAGCATACGTCATCTAGTCCAACCTTTATACCCTACCCATAATGTCTGTATAAAACAGTTACATAGTAACATAGTATGGAGGTTGTTAAAGCAACGTCCATCTAGTCCAACTGTTATACCCTTCCCATAATGTTGTATAAAACTCACCATAGAAAACATAGTATTGGGGGTGTATAAAGACATATGTCCATCTAGTCCAACCTTTTATACCCTAACCATAAGTCTGTATAACAGTTACATAGAAATAGATTGAGAGGTGAATTAAAGAACATACGTCATCTCAGTCCAACCTTTATACCCATACCATAATGTCTGTATAAACAGTTTACATAGTGAAAATAGTAGTGGAGGTTGCTATATAAAGACATAACGACCATCAGTCCAACCTATACCATTGACCTCCATAAGTTGTCTGTGTTATAACAGTACATCTAGTAACACAGTATTGGAGGTTGTCATAAAGGACATTCAGACATTGTCCAACCTTTATACCGCATACCCATAATGTCTGTATAACAGTTACATAGTAACATAGATATGGAGGTTGTCTAAGACATATGTCATCTGTCCACCTTATACCTACCCATTAAATGTCTGTATAACAGGTAATAGTAACATAGATTGGAGGTGTATAACAGACATAGTCATATAGTAAACCTTTAAACCACTACCCATAATGTTAGTTTTACGAAAAACTAGAGTAAAATCCTTGACCTAATTCCAGCTCCTAATGGTTCTCCTGGAATATGTACCTCCAAAGTTCAGAAAAAGGACTACCAGGAGCACTGCAGGTGTGGAAATGGGTTTCCGCCCTGAGAGCTCTTTTAAAAGGGGGATATGCATTTAAAGTTTAGTACATTAGTAGCTGTTAGGGTCTGCTACACACAGGAATTCCCTGAAAACTAATTAAATAGATAGTAAAGGGTTGGGGATTCTGCTACCCACTTGAGCTGTGAATCACCAGCAAGCCTCTGCTTGAGGATGCCCACTTGTATTCCAACTGTTGGAACAGTGCATCATCAGCTGCCATAAAACAGGATTGTTCCTAGGGTTTTTCACACCTGAAAAAACTTTTAAAGGCGCCTAATCCGGCAGATGGGGGGGACGTAAGGGTCTTACGGCTCATAACGGGAACACGAAGGACTTGTGGAGATAGGTGTGGAGGGATGACTAAACACTGATGGGTGAGATGGTGTTGAAAGCAGTATTGCAGGAAGGAGGGATGCTTTTAAACTGCACACTTTAGTGTTCCGCTGGGGCGCGGCCGAGCAAAAGGATGAGAGAGCTCTATTCTAGAGGACATGATGGAAACCCCACGTTCCTGATTTAGGACCACATAAGAGAGCTCAGATCTTGGGTGGAATGGGAAAGTAAATTGGAAACAAACAGAACAATACAAAAATGTGATATTTCTAGTTACAGGGCACAAACTGTCCAATATAAGGGGGGGAACACGGCATTTCGAGTATTTATACATTGGCACAAAAAAAACGGAGAGATCAGCACGGTCAACCTCAGAATGCTTCTCTGTAGGGGGCGCTCAGTTCTTCCAGTTAATTAGTTAATAAGCAACGACGGGAGATTTTGGTTTGTTGTGAACGAGCGGAATTCACTGCCGATTCCAAACGAAGTTATTAAAAAAAAAAACAGCAGGTAATAAAGCAGAACCAAATGTACAGGGTTGGAAAATAATAATAATAATAATAATAAATGAAACATTTGTTTTAACTCCATATCAATATGAACCCTTGATCTACTCGAACCCCCCCCCCATATATAGCAGTCATAGCACCCGTTAACATAGCTCAGAGACTTTACGTAGGGAACATAAATGGATGTTTGCCATCTGGATTATCCTTACAAGTATATTTATCCAATTTAATACCAGTGTCCGTGACGAGGATAAAGATGCAGATGGTTCCAGTATCCAAACCAAACTTTCTGCCTATACATTTCTATTCACATCAATGAGATTTGTGTCATTTTACATATTTTCATTCTGGATAAGAAATGTTTTACTGTTCCCAGCATGCAAGGGAATACACAACCCAGTAAACAGAAAATTAAAACAAAAACCACGCACAAAAACCCTTGTCAATACAATTATGTCGACATTAATTTGCATTTTTTTTTCATTTAAAACCCTGGGGAAATCCGTCCAATGTGAGAACATGTTAACTGCGCACGGAATATCTAAACACGCAGAAATTAAATGGATTTACATCAGAATATAGTCCTTGCGCGATGTAAAGAGGTTAACGTTCCCTGTACAATTATCAGATGTCTCTGTACAACTTTCCCTGTTCTCCTCCTCACCTCCAATGAATTATTTAATCCTACAGGGAAAATGATCTGCTATTAGATAAGTGGGACGGGTCCACGGATCCACGTGGTTTGATATAACGTGTGGACATGGGTAAAAACACGTGGCCCCCATTATAAGAAATAATAAGTTTTTTTATTACTGAATAAAGGACGAACCAGACAAAAACAAACTTCAGTTTTGACCCTGCGAGAGTTTTAAAGGGCAAGCTCTAGATTTACTAGAGTACAGTGTCTTCTAGAATATTAACCCAATCAGATGTCAGAGCTGGTGTATATTATGGGGAGCTAAAACCACATACATACCCATATAAATACATCCGGGTATTTATAAACATAGGAACGTGGTCAATTTTAAAGGCACAGCGTCCCAATATTGCCAAAAAGATATATTCTAACATACGGATTTACTAAACTCTTCATTCATCTAGAGAGGTAGGTTCCTCTCCAACCCGGGATATCAAGACGGGAAAGCTCGGAGAATTCTGAATTGAATAGCATTGATTGTAGCAGAGCTGGGGTTGGACATAATAAAAGACCTGATGGATTAGTCATTTTGGTCCAGTTGGTTTGGGAGCCACGAGCCAGCAATTATCCTCGAAATTCCAACGTAATCTGAGCAAATCCCAGCATGGAATTAAAACCTTAGGCCCTACGAGGATATTAGAAATCCCTTTAAATACAACAAGAATAATGCAGCTTCTGTGTAAAATATAAGGATAGTACACCACACCCAAGGAGTTCCATGACCATAGAAGTTACAGGCTGGGTTATGACGTGACTTCATTGTTTGATGATTATGATTTTGTTACATAAGGGCAAATTAATTACTACTCATGTGACTGCCACATGAGACTGAATATAACGTATGACATCATACCCCCTATAACAGCCAGAGAACTGACCAAGGGAAGGTTGAGATTTCTTGCAGAGCACATGCTCCCATAGATCAGGCCCTGGACACAAGTAGGGGGTTGGACCAGACTGGAGAGTGCAACTTATTTAGATAGGTTTGGTCCTCAAACTGGGTACAACATGGCACAGGGCTGACTGAAGGCTATAATTCCCTTAACCACCGTTTTTAAAGAATATTATTCACATAAAAGATCTATAAAACACCTGTTATACATAGAATTATTCCAGATTAATGTAAGTATTGCCTGGAATAATGTATCATTAACCTCTGATTCGACCAAAGATATACTGGTGTGCCATCAGTAAAACCTTTCACTACAGCAAGCCTGCTAATACTTCCTCCACCTACTGTTAGCTCATTGGACAGCTCTCTTCCCTAGGTGACACGGAGCATGCCTGATCTCACTGAGTAAAATAAGGAAGCAAATGCAGGACTTTGCAATAGCAAACATATTTTCTGATGTAGCACTGGTGTGTCTATAGGTGGGAATTCACTTTAAAAGAAAGCAATACATCCTATTTTACTCAACCGGTCTAGGCTAAGAAATTGGCAAAGAAAGTGTTTAGCGTAAACTTCCCTTTGAGCTGGCAGTCTACCATTGCACAATATAGGGCTAGTGATTGAGAGCTGCCCATTTAAGCAATTGCACCGAGCCGAAACTTCTTCTCTATACATCACAAATTAGCTTAACCCATTGCGAATCTTTAACGATTAGCTATTTGCTAGCATTAAAGATTCCATCCTAAAGCGCTCAATTGTCTTGGTACACACTGTTCATGCACAACCGACCGCGCAATTGCCGTTATTTCTGTCGTAAAGCCGCGTTAACCCTTGGTACATCGGTTAATGCGGGCTTTAAGACACAAATAGCCAATAGTGCTCTCAGTGAGTTAGCCCTGTGATGTTTTTAAGATTGCATGTGTGCCGATCGCAATAGAATGAGCTCCATTCATGCAATGCGTTATGGTCGCGATTGGGCGCACGCATATACGATTTTGTGGAGCGTTGTCAACGCCGTTCCAATATAAAGTCAGGAATGCAGTGTAGACTAGAATGTATAGTGGGTTCGATTAGAACCCAGTTTCGAATCGAATTGAGGGTTTTGAAAGTCCGTTCCAAACTTCGAACTCCCGAATTCGATTTTTATCGAAAATCAACGTAGACGATTATCGAAAATCGAACTCTTTCCGAAAATTTCGAAAACGAAACTTAACAGTTTCGAACATCTCTAGTGTAGACAACAATTCATTTCTCATGTGCGTTTCTCGCGATCAATCGGGCCCTTGGCGCAAGCCTCGTTTTCCCGAACGTACGGCCAGCAATAAATAAATGAATAAACCCTTATTCAGATGCACAACAATCTTCCAATTACATTAACCCCCCCATCCAGACAGGCAGTACATCACTTCCGCCATGCTTCTCTTTTATTAGGGAATGTAATTATTTTCCTCTGGTCTCGTGCTTGCGGAATCAAAGGGGACATGAGATTTCAGGCTAATTACTCTGATGCGAGGACCTGCTTCTCTTCAGCTCTCGCCTTCTGGGGGGAAAGGAACAGATATTCAAATGCCAGAGGGCTTTTGGCGTTTAGTTTTTGCCGGTTCCGTTTCCCAGAGTCACGATGGGTGGATGGTGCAGTCAAGCAGCCATTAAAAACCTCGCCTGGTGGTTTATTTTTATTTCCCTACGATTGGTGCAGCTTGCTCCCTGCTGCCATGGATATCAATTGGATAAGGAAAATGTATTTATTCGCCCCGTGAAGCGGCTTGGTTCAAACAAGGGAATTATGGGAAATGTCTTTTAAACTGACTGTTTTGGGCAGGACAAGGTTCAAACGTCTCCGATCAGCAAATATTGTATCAGGAAGTTTAACACATGACGGGATCTGATGGTTGTTGCAGATTAAGAACATGACGCTATCTCTTAAATAAGGATTTTTTATTTTATTATCCCAACATCACTTTACCAGCAAGAATTAAAAACAGGGGACACAGACAAACAAAGGGTTAAGTGCAATGAACAAGCCTTCGGATACTGTGTATGATTATAATAGACTTCAGAAACCAGTATGGCCGCTCCCAACCCGTATCCACAAACGTACAGATATACATATTTATAGAGAGAAAAAACAGGAGGCCAAAGTGTATACAATTAGGCCATCACCATGGCGGTTTAATTGAGCCAATGGCAGCTCCCCCAATATATATATATATATATATATATATATATATATATACACAATACACACATACAGAGAAGGAATGTTCTGTACATAAAATAAGCTATACCCTCATACTGTACTGTCTAAGGGAAACAATATGGCAGCTCCCACCCATATGTATAAATATACACAAGAACGAATGTTCTGTACATACAATAAGCTATACCCCCTTACGGTACTTTTCTAAGGGAAACATATTGCAGCTCACCCATATGTATAAATTATAAATACAGAGAAGGAATGTTTGTACATAAAATAAGCTATACCCTCATACTGTACTGTCTAAGGGAAACAATATGGCAGCTCCCACCCATATGCATAAATATACACAAAGAACGAATGTTCTGTACATACAATAGCTATACCCCCATACTGTACTTTACTAAGGGAAACAATATGGCAGCTCCCACCCATATGTATAAATATAAAATATTACAGAGAAGGAATGTTTCTGTACACACAATAAGCTATACCCTCATATACCCTATGGCAGCTCCCACAAAATCCGTTAAAGTCAGTTTGTCCCAATCTAGGAGCATTACACCAATCCCAGAGAATTGTATGGCTCAGTAGAAACTCTGTGTGACTGATGTATTTTTATGATTTTAATACTAATCAATAAATACAGACAGACCTGGACTGTATAATAAAAATGGATTTATCATAAATAATAATTGTAAACAAACCAATCCCTTCGCCGATTTGGGTATCTAAATACATTAAATTTCTCTACATTCCCTTTAAGGAAATAAGCCATTCAATGTGGAGTCCATTCTGACATCTTAGTTCATTCATTTAATGACTGATGCTTCAATATTCCCAGGAAACTATAGGATTTCCAATATAACCTTTGGCTTGAACGGTGAACCAATCAAAATAACCCGCAGGACACCTGATACACCAATCAAAAAACCCAATAGACACCTGATACACCTGCAACTTTTGTACAGCCTGTTGGAAGGCGTCTGTAAAGAAAGGGGGGAGTCATCCAGAAATGTTAAAATATCTCGTTTCTCCACAGGCTATGAATAGACCAATGGATTCCTAGTATGTGAATTTATAACGACGGAAGACTTTAATTCACCTTATGATAGCAAGATCGATTTACTAGGGCTGTGATTGCAAAATACCTGCCCTTTAACACTGAATGGAAAGACCCCCAGATCGTAATAGTGGTTAAAATAGATGGCAGTGGAATAAAACAGGGGTGGAGACCCCTATTCCTCTAAAGATACAGCGCTGTAAATACAGATTCAAGAAGTAAACTAGGGCCATGTTCTAGCAGGAAATAAATAAATGGTAGAGAGAGTGTAAATTCAATGGAAATAAAATGTCAATCAGTTTATGTTAATAGGAAAAGTGGAACGTGATAAGGTGGTAAAATTGTCTTGCTTGCACTGGTCCCTTTAGAAATGAAATGAAAGTAGAGATGTGAAGTTTCACCAATATTCATAACAGCAAAAAGCAATTTCATATGTCTGCATGATTCTTTATTGATACATACATGTTCTGTAGGTGTCTGGGGGATTCATAGGCGAAACAGCTATGGTAAGATCCCGCCCATATCAATAGAAGCGTCATGCGAAACGTTATTCTGACCCCCCCGGACGTATAATGTAGACAGTTTTTGTTTGAACAATGTTCTAAGGAACTCAATAATGGACAGGAGACGATAACATATGGCAGCTCCCGTCTGTATGTTTTAACTTTAACAGCATAGGGATAACAAACAAGGAACCATCCTTGCAAGAAAAAATATCAGCAGCCAACAACAAGCAAAATTGTATTGTCTACGTCAAGCCCAATAATCTGTAGGGTGGACTACATTACCCAGGATTCTCTCCCGCTCATGGAGGAAGCAGAATTAAACTGCATTGGTCACCTCCAGTTTACAGTCAATTGGTGTCACTGTAGCTTAATAAAAACATCAGGGCTGAAGGTTATGGTCCTGCTAGAGAATAGTGACATTCTGCACGGGGATGGATTGATGACACCAGGACGCATAAACCCGTCCTTCCACCCCCCATCCTCTCTTCATCCAAGCAGAATAATTCATGCCAAAGAGCATAAATAATCCCCACGCGTTTTATTGCACTGCGCAGTGACCTTACAGATATAAAATGTGATCCTCCCTGTTCTTCCTCTAGATTGGGAATAATGAGTCCCGGTGTAATATATATTATGGCCCCCAGGCCAGGGGACTGGACGCTTATTTCTTTTATTTAATGGTTGCAAATACGGAAAGTGCAAGATCATGAAACCCTGTGTCCTTTAGAAGCCAATTCCCAAGCCGTTTGGTGCCATATGGATTGTGGTTATAGTCTGCCGGCCATCAGTAGGAAAGTGGCCTTTAATCCTGCAAAATCCAAGCACGAGACTGGACCCCAGTCTGTAGATATTATTTCTTACGTTTAGTACAAGGCGCCGCAAACAGTTTAACCATTAAATCGGATCCCTCCTCGCCCCCTGCGAACTATATTGCAACACAGACGGCGGGGCAGTTATTTATTTATAAGCCGTTCTTAAACACTTTATTACTGTTGAACACAAATTAAAGATCTCGTTCCGAGCAGTTCGGTTCCTTGGGGTAATGCGAGTGTTTAAACACGCATAAAGGCAATGCATTAAAAAGCAGAGCTCAATTCACATGGGGAACAGACTTTGGAGCAAAACAAATTTATGTTTTCCCATCGATTCGTGTTTACCAACCGAGCAATCAGAGAAGAGCGTGCCCAAAAATTTATTGGATTCATTCAGGGGAGACTGAAGATGTAAAGGCTACATGAAAGTCAATTCAACGTGTGGGTGATAAAAAAACACAAGTGTTGTTAACTTTGCCTTTGAGTTTATAGCAGGTGCTTGGATGAAAATATACTTTTTTTTTTTTTAACCAGATCTCCCCTGGAATGTCCCATAAACAGCCAGACCCGGGAAATCGGTTTAGACATTGGTATTGGTTAAAGGGAAAGTCTCAACACATTGCTAAAGTCTACACAAGCAAACCGTAAAGGGCAACTTTATGAACGCATGAAAATAACCTTTACCCTTTCTGTCACGTATATAAATGGATAGCCATATCACACATACCAATACAATAAGGGAACAGATTGAATGGCGTCTCCCATAGGAAACCTCTCTGAGTCCAGTGTTTGAGCTGGAACCCAACCTCTCACTTTAAACATTGGAGGTCCTCCTGCCTGTTAAGTGAGGTCCAGACACCACCACCATGAGTTTGAAGCACACTGCCCAGGTCTTTGCAAGGTCTAAGGGGGAAGCGAAGGTAACACAGTTTTACCCCCTCCCTTCACTCTTTATAATAAAGAGAGTGGGGCAGACAGGCAGGAGTGGCAAAGAAAAAGAATTTAGAAAGCTTCTATAGATGGAAACTGGGACTGTTTACTGTTTCACTGGCACTCAGTGATGCCCCTAAGCAGTGGGGGTCCAGCTGGCACTCAGTGATGTTCTTCTTGCGAGTGAGGGTCCAGCTGGCACTCAGTGATGCCCTTCTTGCAGTGAGGGGTCCAGGCTGCCACTCAGTGATGCCCCTTTTAGGGTGTGGGTCCTACGGGCACTCAAGTAGTGATCCTTCTTGCAGTGTGGGGTCCAGTGGGCACTCCGCGATGCCCCTCTAGCAGTGGTGGGGTCCAGCTGGCACTCAGAGATATCCCTACTTGCAGTGAGGGGTCCAGCTGGCACTCAATGACGCCCCCCTCTAGCAGGGGGGTCCAGCTGACTCAAGTACGCCCTATAGCAGTGAGGGGTCCAGCTGGCACCAAGTGATGCCTTGCTGGGTGGGGTCCAGCTGGCACTCAGCTATGCCCTTGCAGTGGGGGGTCAAGCTGGCCTCAGTGATGCCCCCTCTACAGTGAGGAGTCCAGCATGCACACTCAGTTGATGCCCCTCTAGCAGTGAGGAGTCCAGCTGGCACTCAGTGTTGCCCTTTAGCTGTGTGGGGTCCAGCTGGCACTTAGTGATGCCCTTGCAGTGTGGGTCCAGGCTGGCACTCAGTGATTGCCTTTCTTGGAGTGAGGGGCCCGGCTGGCACTCAGTGAGCCTTTCTTGGGTAAGGGGTCCAGCTGGCACTCAGTGATGCCCCTTTAGCAGTGTGGGGTCCAGCTGGCACCTGTTGTGTGCTGACTGGGTACCAGGTTGCTGCCTCCTATTCGACTGATGCAGTTTCTCTGTCTCTGATGTTAAGAGCGTGCACGAGGAGGAGGCGCGTGCACGCGCTCAGCTCTTGATCCACGCGGCCCACGCGCCCTCCTCTCCTCCCGTGGACCGAATCACTGCTCCTGTGACGTAACGACCACCCTCCCGTCCGACCAGGGGTCCATGTCCCGTCCCGAGGTCTCAGATCCACCGATCGCCGCTGTTCCGTTCCTTCCCACCCACGGGCGCCACGTGGTGTTTAAAGAGCCGGGACCGAATGTGATTGGGTGTAATGTGGAATTGATACAATGTTTCCCACCAGGCACGTGCTCACTGGGAACTGCCAATTAACCCCAGTGCCTGCTGGGATAGGATCTGGGGGTCAGTGTGTTCTTGGGGGTCTGCACTGTCTGCAGTCTCATTGAACCCACCATTAGGTGACATATTGGGGCAGGGTGGGATTAACCATTCACTTTACCTGCCCCGGGAATCACACCTTATAACCTACCCCCGTAGTGGATTTCTATGGGAGGAACGTAAGATTATAGCTTTAAACCTAACCCCTGTAGTGGATTTCTAGGGAGGAAACTGTAATATTATATCCTATAACCTACCCTGCTAGTGGATTTCTATGGGAGGAACTGTAATATTATTATCCTTATAACCTACCCTGTGGTGGGTTTCTATGGGAGGAACTGTAAATTATATCCTTATAACCTACCCCTGTAGTGGATTTCTATGGGAGGAACTGTAAGATTATTAGCCTTAAACCAACCACTGTAGTGGATTTCTAGGGAGGAACTGTAAGATATAGCCTTATAACCTATTCCTGTAGTGGATTTCTATGGGAAGGAAACTGTAAGAGTATAGCTTATAACCTAACCCTGTAATGGATTCTATGGGAGGAACTGTAAGATTATAGCCTTATAAACTACCCCTGTAGTGGATTTCTAGGAGGGACTGGAAGATAAGCCTTATAACCTACCCCTGTAGTGGATTCTTATGGGAGGAACTGTAAAGATTATATCCATATAACCTACCCCTGTAGTGGATTTCTATGGGAGGAACTCTGTAAGATTATAGCCTTATAACCTATCCCTGTAGTGGATTTCATGGGAGGAACTGTAAGGATTATTATCCTTATAACCTACCCCTGTAGTGGGATTTCTATGGGAGGAACTGTAAGAATTATAGCCTTATACACCTACCCCTGTAGTGGATTTCTATGGAGGGGACTGTAAGATTATGCCTTATAACCTACCCCTGTAGTGGATTTCTATGGGAGGACTTAGTTTATAGCTATCTACCTTAAGTGTTTCATGGGACTAATATACCTTACTACCCCTGTAGTGGATTTGCTATGGGAGGAAACTGTAAGATTATATCCTATAACCTACCCCTGAGTGGATTTCTATGGGAGGAACTGTAGATATATCTTATAACCTACCCCTGTAGTGGGATTTCTATGGGAGGGGAACTGTAAGTTATAGCCTTTATAACCTACCCCTGTATGGATTTTATGGGAGGAACTGTAAGATTATTAGCCTTATAACCTACCCCTGTAGTGGATTTCTATGGGAGGAACGTTAAGTTATAGCCTTAAACTACCCGTAGTGGATTCTATGGGGGGAACGTAAGTTATTAGCTATTAACCTACCCCTGTAATGGATTTTCTAGGGGGAGGAAACTGTAAGATATAGCCTTATAACCTACCCCTGTAGTGGATTTCTATGAGGAACTGTAAGATTTATAGCCTTATAAACCTACCCCTGTAGTGGATTTTATGGGAGGACTGTAAGATTATTCTTATAACCTACCCCTGTAGTGGAGTTTATGGAGGACTGTAAGATTATATCCTTATACCCTACCCCTGTAGTGGATTTCTATGGGAGGAACTGTAAGATATATAGCCTTATAACCTACCCGTAGATTTTCTATGGGGAGGAACTGTAAGATTATAGCCTTCCTGATAACCCTACACCCGGTAGTGGATTTCTATGGGAGGAACTGTAAGATTTATAGCCTTTATAACCACCCCTGTAGTGGATTTCTATGGGAGGGGACGTAAGATTATAGCCTTATAACCACCCCTGTGGTGGATTTCTATGGGAGGGACTGTAAGATTATAGCCTTATAACCTACCCCTGTGGTGGAGTTCTATGGGAGGAACTGAAGATATATAGCCTTATACTACACCCCTGTGGTGGATTTCTATGGGAGGAACTGAAAGATTATAGCCTTATAAACCTACCCCTGTGGTGAGTTCATGGGAGGATCTGTAGATTATAGCCTTATAAACCTACCCCTGTGGTGGATTTCTATGGGAGGAACTGTAAGATTATATCCTTATAACCTACCCTGTGGTGATTCTATAGGAGGATCTGTAAGATTATAGCCTTATAACTACCCTGTAGGATTTCTATGGGAGGAACTAAGATTATATCCTTAAACCTACCCTGTGGTGGATTTCATGGGAGGAACTGTAAGATTATATCCTTATAACCTACCCCTGTAGTGGATTTCTATGGAGGAACTGTAAGATTATATACCTTATAACCTACCCCTGTAGTTGGATTTCTATAGGAGGATCTGTAAGATTATAACTACCCCTGTAGTGGATTTCTATAGGATGATCTGTAAGATATATCCTTATAACCTACCCCTGGTAGTGGATTATCTATAGGAGGATCTGTAAGATATAGCCTTATAACCTTACCCCCTGTAGTGTTTATGGGAGGAACTGTAAGATTATATCCTTATAACCTACCCTGTAGTGGAATTTCTATGGGAGGAACTGTAAGATTTAACCTTATAACCTACCCGGTAGTTGGATTCTATGGGAGGAAAGTAAGATTATAGCCTTATACTTACCCCTGGAGTGGATTTCTATGGGAGGAACTGTAAGATTATATCCTTAACCTACCCCTGTAGTGGATTTCCATGGGAGGAACTGTAAGATTATAGCCTTATTAACCTACCCCTGTAGTGGATTTCTATAGGAGGATCTGTAAGATTATTCCTTATAAACCTACCCGTAGTGGATTTCTATGGAGGAACTGTAAGATTTATAGCCTTATAACCTACACCTGTAGTGGATTTCTATGGGAGGGGAACTGTAAGATTATATCCTTATAAACCTTACCCCTATAGTGGGATTTTTATGGGAGGAACTGTAAGTATAGCCTTATGACCTACCTGTAGTGATTTCCATGGGAGGAACTGTAAGATTATAGCCTTAACCTACCCCTATAGTGGATTATATGGGATGAATGTAAGATTATAGCCTTATACCTACCCCCTGTAGTGGATTTCTATGGGAGGAACTGTAAGATTATAGCCTTATAACCTACCCCTGTAGTGGATTTCTATGGGAGGAAACTGTGAGATTATATCCTTATAAACCTACCCCCGTTTGGATTTCTATGGGAGGAACTGTAAGATATAGCCTTATAACCTACTCCCGTTAGTGGATTTCTATGGGAGGAAACTGTACGATTATAGCCTATATAATTACAGTTCCAGGAGGAGAAGGAAACCAAAAGCCACAAAGGGTAGGTTTATAAAAAAATGCACCCCGACTTGAAATTAAAGGGATATTAGAAGTCACCTTGGTGTTTTCGTGCCCTGTATAATAGTACTCAGCCTGCGGCCTGTGCTTTTATATGGTCGCAGAACTCCTCGGTGACTTTTAATATCCTTATAATTTTACAGTTGGGGTGCATTAGCCCACTAATTGTCTGTTGGCCATATACAAGCGCAAAACCAGATTAAATCCTGATTGGATTTTGCAGATATCTGCCAGTGTATGGGTTCCAAAATGCAGATTATTATGTGGATTTATATAGCGCCAACATCTTCCGTATCGCTTTAACAATTCCATGTATACATTCACATCAGGCCCTGCCGACGAAGAGCTTACATCTAAGCACATTTATTGGACACATACAACCTATCAGTATGTCTTTATGATTGTGGGGGAAACCGGAGTGCCGGAGGAGGAAACCCACGCAAGCACGGGGAGAACATACAAACTCCTTGCAGATGTGTCCAAGGCTGGAATGAACTCAGGACTTCAGTGTGCAAGGGATCAGTTCTAACCACTGAGCCACCCGTGCTGCCCAGGATCAGTCATTTCAACACATCTTACTAAGATCCGCTACATGAACAGGGGAATGGTAGCAATCGCACAAATGATGGGGCATCTGAAACAACCATCCTAAAGGTTATGGGAAGGTCTTTTAGATGGTTTATGAATCAATTCCCTCCCTGACAAGACAACATGGGCCTCCCGTTCAGATAAATAATTAAGAAAATCCTCCACCCCTCGTGGTATGAGAGTATTCAAACACAACGTTCATTTTACTGGTTCCCTTTAAATACGTAATTTCACATTGAAATGTTATTCTCATTTGGAAGATCTTCAATAGCCCAACAGATGAAATGGGCCACAAAGGGTTAAAAGGTCTCAGTGTTTAGCCTCAGCTGGTTTTTATATCTCCAGCCATATTGAGGGGTCCCATGGGACAAGATGAGCTGAACATGGTAGCACAGCTCTCTCTACACTTCCACCGTCTTTTCACGTAGGTCAATGGCCTTTCCTACCTGCTTGGAAACGTGTCAACCAGCAGTGTCTCTACCACGGGGAGATTTCGTGATCTGTTTGTATTTGGAAACTGAGCATTTATTTGGTTTTTATTTTATTTTACATGTCGCCGGGCCTAGTAAATGTAATTATCAAAAACCCACGGAGCGTTGAGAGGTGTCTCATGGCGGAAATTAGAAAACGTAAATAAGAGAGAGATTTCGAATTTCTTTTTCTTGTTTACAATTATGAAATCTGAGAGGACTCGCTTCTTGATTAAGAAAACTGTTGGAGATTTCAAGGGAAACGTGTGATTGTTTAGACTAAAGTGGTTCGGAACTTATTTTAAGGAATTAAATATCGGCCGGTGCATTATGTAACCAACCAGATGTAACTTTACTGCAGCAAAAAAACTAACGTGACGGTCCTGCTTTCTACAATAAGCTCCTACGTTTTATCTGACTGGATCTAGAAAGAATCCATCTCGAAGTTCGTACACAGGTTCGATTGGGGGTCCCGACCCCGCGAAGCACGATGTGTACGAACGTTCGTTTCGGCCGATTATGGCTTGTATGGGCCCTTTGCAGCCCAAACGGAAGTTTGTTTGGAGATCCGCCAAGTCGGTCGTTCGCCGATCCCCAACCGGGGCCAATTATCGGCCGATCGCACGTTTGTACGAAACCTTCAGTCACCCAGGTTAGAGTTTAGACCGTATGGGGCATTATATGTTTTTATATATAAATACCCCTACACTCCACAGTCTCCCTAAACAGGAAGCCAGTAAACACTAGCCCCTCACATTGGGACTTATTTAAAGGACAACTAACAGTAAAAAATGAAAAGTACCTGGGGCAGGGAGGGTAGAATAGATATCCCTACTCCCAATATTGTTTGTTTGTAAGGAGCTTACAGCAGGTACAGTTTCTTCTGCCAGTTAGTGCCCTGGGCCTTCTGTATTAAGATAGTGTTGAAGCAATCTGGAAGCCTGGCAGAAGCAGTTTTCTTTGTGCTGCCACTCCTCATGCAAATAATATTGGGAGGTAGAAAGTACCAACCTATCAGTATGTCTTTATGATTTGTGTGGGAAACCGGAGTGCTGGAGGAAACCCACGCAAGCAGCGGGGAGAAACATACAAACTCCTTGCAGATGTGTCCCAAGGTGGAATCGAACTCAGGACTTGTGCTCAGTGCTGCAAGGAATCAGTTCTAACCACTGAGCCACCGTGCACCTGATTAAGTAATTATTGAGTAATTCTACAGCTTACAAGTCCTTCAAAGCCATTTACAAAATTTGTAGCGCAGAATAACCTTTACGCCTTTAATAATTAAAACTCCATCAAATAATCAATCAACCAACAACGTCGATATAATGAAGCTTATCAATAATGAAGCAGAAGAATCTCCTTCCATCATAAACAATTCTGTTCCCTGTGTGTTTATAGTAAATCTGCCGCTTGCACCAAAAATGCGAAACCTGGTTAAAAATGTAAAAGTGTACATGAAAAAAAACCCCGAACTTCTCGTATTTGTTTGTAATATACAAGGGTCAGTGAGTCATGTCACACTGATGACAAAGCTAAGCACCATTTATATAGTCAATAATCAAGATATTATTACGGTACACTGACCCTTCCAGGCAAATGCAAATTACATTTCTGTTACAGACAATCACAATATACAGAAAGATTATAACATTAATGAACGGAAGGATACACTGCACAATGTAACATTTCAGCATCATGAGGTCGCAAAGTTCATGTGTGATGTCAGCAGGTTAAAATGATGTCATATTTTATTTTTGTCATGCAGAGTGTACCGATTCTAACCCATTTTTTCACCTTTGTAGATAATTCTAATCATCCTATTTGTGCCTATTAATCTTCAGGGGTGTTGGCGCCTGAAAGGGTATTTACCATCAGCTTGTCGAACCAGAATTCTAATTCGATCTGCACGTTTAATGATCTCATTTACTAAATTGTTATCAAACATCGCACCAATGTGTCGCTGTGATGGAAGTGCACAATCGTCCTGCAGAGATTAGTGTGACTACGGCTAAAATCATAAATTTCGTAAACAATGTCATTTAAAATGTTGTTACAGAAAGATAATGGGTGAGAATATGAGTTTAATATTGATACGGGCAAGCAGAACGCCCTTATGGAAAGCCTTATTGCGGCACCTTCCCTAGATGGGCTGGGAGAAAGATACATGAGCAACCCCCCTGGCCTCCTGGAAATGCACGTTGTGTCATTGGGGCAGTGGCTGGGGCAGCTAATGAAGTCAGGGGCATGCTCAAATCTCTATTAAAAGAACACATATTGTGCAGTAACTGACATCTTTCTTGCTCTCCCACAGTTAGAGTCCTGGACTCTACTCCTAGCCTAATAATAACAAACACGTATTAATGAAGGGTAGGGGCAAACTGTCAGTTACTGCAACAAGCCGTGGGCAATAGGAAGTGAAGTTTCCCTTTAGCCACCAAGATAATTTACATAAAATCTAATTTTAGTTTGGACCGTTTAGTTCTCCTTTAATTATCAAACATGATCACATCTAACCACTGTCTTTGTCTCTTTTAGTTTTTCCCAATGTCTCCTCGTTCTCTCCATCATCACACCATCAATGGGGAACCTCCTAGATTTAGTACAGGGTCCGCATTCTTCATATTTCTAGGAAACCAAACTTTATCCATTAATTAATATCACACCCAAACTTGCTTGGAATTAATCTTCTTATTATATAAATCGAAAGAATCTTCATTTCTTCCAGAATTATTATGTTACCTTTTTTTATTAAAAATTATTCCCCTAGTTAAAGAAGTCTATGTGAATGTCAATCAAGTTTGATTTTACTACCACGCCTGATTGTCCAATGGGAATGCAGTTCATTCATTTCATTGGTCTGATCTTTGTGCATTAAAACCAATAAAAAAAAACTGTACAGGGGGCTGCTACATTCATTATTTATAATCAATATCATTACTGAAATGCAGAATTGAATAGCATAATGTGCAATCTCTATGATTTACATTTATAAAAAGCCATGAAGATTTATTTTCCCTAAAAAGCAACTTAATGTCATATTGGCTGGTGTGTACCCAGCCTTACAGAGCAGCTCTGCTGAGACCCAGTAATAGAATTATTGTTGATCTAAGGATCTCCTGTTTCAATTTCCTAGCACAGTCACATAAAGCTTACCTCCCAGCTGGACCAATGATTGGTGCTGTTTCACCAGCTGCCTTTTCTGCACACGCTCAAACTTATAAAAGCTCAATGGAGCAGAGGAAGGAGGCAAATAGCACTTATCATTAAATTATGGTAACACGTGTGTAATAAAAGGGAAAAAATAGCGTTGGGTTTGTGGGAGATAACTGACAATTCATTGGGTTTTTTTGTTTTAAGGGTGAACATGTCCTTTATGCAATCAAACTGCTTGGGATCTGATGTTATCATTTGTTAAGAAATGATTATACAAAGAGATGGAAGATGGAAGCATGTCCGTCTGGTCAGTGACCCCCCTGCAGAATTAAACACATGATTTCTCCACAACGCTGTTAATTTTAGAGGTGGAGAGATACAGAGATCAGATTTTTATCAACTATAGAATTCAATGATATTTCAGACTTTATATTAAGCTACGAGAATCTAACCAGGAAATAGGGTAATAATAGATTAGATTATACAATATACAAATATAGGCATTTATATCCTTATATAATATGGTGTCATGACAGCTATGGCTTATGGCGGCTAGAGATGTCCGAACTTCGCAAAATCCGGTCCGTCGAGGATCCACAAATTTTCAGCAAAATTCGAAATCCGCGACCCAAAAATATCCTCGAATTCCGAGATTTCGCGTATTTTCGAAAATTTTAAAAAAAAACGAGAAATCCTCGTAATATCGAAAATTTTCGAAAATACGTTTTCGAAAATACGTTTAATCCTCGTACGTATTTTCGAAATACGAGAAATCCTCGCAATTAGAAAATTTTCGAAAATAAGTATTTTCGAAAAATTTCGAATTACGAGAAATCCGCGGTCGGAACGGGGCGGAAAAATCCGAAAAATCCGCTGTTCGTGAACGGGATAAGTCCACGGCGGATCCAGGTTCGGATCCGCGAACGGCCATCCCTAATGGCGGCCTACACAAGTCCCAAGTAATGTGATACCAGGGACTTGGGGGTCCTGTATTTGGGGAAAACATTTTGTCCGAGGGTGTGTACTTGCCCTTTAATATTTTGTTAAGATTTTTTTTTGTGCTTTTATCCTTCTTCCCTTTGATGTCTTCCCTCCTCCTCCTGGACCACTATCCAATAGGTTTAAACAGGTTTTTAATTCCAAACCAGCCGAAGTTATGCAGATTATTAATGTCACAGCGTTGTGAAATTTCATTTGTCTTGAATTTCCCCTTTAACCTCACGGCGTGTCATTGCTTTTTGTTTTTTATCCCCAAACCCTCCCTCCAAAATCGTCGAAATCCTAATTCCCTCCTCGTGCTGAGGAGGAGAGAGATATTCTTTCCTCTCCCCTGCCAGCTCTGAGTCTCAGTAATAATGTTGCCTACGGGCAAAAAGCTCATTTAGAACATTTCCTTGCATGTTCAAGACCCCAGACACAGGGTACATTTCCAATTTCTATAGCGCTCCTATGCCAGCCTAGCGGTGTGAATACATATGGAGAGAAGATCACTGGGTGGATCCAGTTTACAGGCTAAGCCACATTTTGTGATTGGTTTGTGATGAGAACATACTATACACACAGGAATCCAGGACATGTTGATACAATTGTCACATGGTATATGGGCAAATCCTTTTTTTTTCCTATTGGACGCGCTTAATATTTGTATCGAGCCAATAATGATCGTACAATCAATCAGTGGTGTAACTAGGAATCACCGGGCCCCCCAGCAAAACTATGATTGGGGCCCCTATCCGTGTTCATCCACAGTTGGTTTTGGGAGGAGGCTATATTGTATAGGAAAAATAAGAAGATGGGGGCCCCCTTTGGCTCCCAGGCCCCCTGCGGCTGCTCCCCCTGCTCCCCTCTAGTTACACCCTGCAATCAATATTGGTGCGTGCGTGGCTTCCTTAAGCATTTATATCTCATATGTATACAGAGACAGAAGGTTTATTTTTTGTTCGGATTTAATACAGATTGTCGTATGTTGGTGCAAGCAGTGTAGAAAAGGTAATAGTGAATAATACAGATTGTGTATGTTGGTGCAAAAGCAGTGGTATGTAATAAGGTAATAGTGAAAATAGATTGTCATATGTTGGTGCAAGAAGTGAATGTATAAGATAATAGTGAATAATACAGATTGTCATATGTCGGTGCAAGCAGTGTTATGTAATAAGGTAATAGTGATAATATAGATTGTCATATGTTGGTGCAAGAAGTGATATGTAATAAGAAATAGTGAATAATACAGGTTGTCATATGTTGGTGCAAGCAGTGTTATGTAATAAGGTAATAGTGAATAATATAGATGTCATATGTGGTGCAAGAAGTGTTACGTAATAAGATAATAGTGAATAATACAGGTTTTCGTATGTTGGTGCAAGCAGTGTTATTTAATAAGGTAATAGTGAAAAATACAGATTGTCATACATTGGTGCAAGCAGTGCTACATAATAAGTTAATGGTGAATAATACAGATTGTCGTATGTTGGTGCAAGTAGTGTTATGTAATAAGATAATAGTGAATAATACAGATTGTCCTATGTTGGTGCAAGCAGTGCTACATAATAAGTTAATGGTGAATAATACAGATTGTCGTATGTTGGTGCAAGCAGTGTTATGTAATAAGATAATAGTGAATAATACAGATTGTCCTATGTTGGTGCAAGCAGTGTTATGTAACAAGATAATTGTGAATAATACAGATTGTCAAACATTGGTGCAAGCAGTGCTACATAATAAGTTAATGGTGAATAATACAGATTGTCGTATGTTGGTGCAAGTAGTGTTATGTAATAAGATAATAGTGAATAATACAGATGTCCTATTCTTGGTGCAAGCCGTGCTACATAATAAGTTAATGGTGAATAATACAGATTGTCGTATGTTGGTGCAAGCAGTGTTAGTAATAAGATAATAGTGAAAATACAGATTGTCCTATGTTGGTGCAAGCAGTGTATGTAATAAATTAATGGTGATAATAATACAGATTGTCCTATGTTGGTTGCAAGCAGGTTTATGTAATAAGTTAATGGTGAATAATACAGATTGTCGTATGTCGGTGCAAGCAGTGATATGTTATAAGATAATAGTGAAAAATACAGATTGTCCTATGTTGGTTGCAAGCAGTGTTATGTAAAAGTTTAATGGTGAATAATACAGATTGTCGTATGTCGGTGCAAGCAGTGATATGTAATAAGATAATAGTGAAAAATACAGATTGTCCTATGTTGGTGCAAGCAGTGTTTATGTAATAAGTTATGGTGAAATATACAGATTGTCGTATGTCGGTGCTGCAAGCAGTGGATAGTAATAAGATAATAGTGAATAATACAGATTGTCCTATGTTGGTGCAAGCAGTGATATGTAATAAGATAATAGTGAATAATACAGATTGACCTATGTTGGTGCAAGCAGTGATATGTAATAGAGAATAGTGAATAATACAGATTGTCCTATGTGGTGGCAAGCAGTGTTATGTAATAAGATAATATACAGTAGCCAGTAACCCACATTACACAGATCAACCTACAGTAGACAATTCATTTACTGGGGCTGTATTAAGCTGTACTAGTGCTGTGGTTATTTGGATTTAGGGTCTTTGGCTGCACTATTTGTATTTGGAACATTTACACCAAACCCATCATCCAATCATTCTGTGATTTTACTTTTCTTCACCTTTCCCGGAACCCCCCCATTCCCACAGGCCAGTGTGACTCTCTGTGCTGATTCTGAATAATCTGATACCAGATAGATACAATCATCCCATGCACAGTAATCTGTCGGATGTGCAGAGCTCTGGCCCCCTGGCTATAGGACTGTCCCTACAGAGGACAGCATCCAGCTCTTCGTTGTTTCTCTGAGAACTCTGGGATTGTTAAGAGGTTAAACAAATTCCAATATATTAAAGGTTGTAAACAGACAGGGAAAAAAGCAAATTGTGCAAAATGAATGCTGGAAACAGCGGTGTTCCTAGAGTTTTTACACCTGAAAAAAACTTGTAAATTCTGCCTGTCGGCAGATGGGGGGCGAACACGTGAAGTGGGCGTGGCTTCATTGGGAACATAGGTGGTGGTATGGAGGTGGGTATAGTGGGCTGACTGGTGAACTGGAGGGCTGACTAAACACTGAATGGTGGACTGGTGCTGGTATTGCAGGAAGGAGGACTTTATTAACTGCCACCTTTTAAGTGTTCGCAGGGGAGCGTCCTGAGCAGATGTTTCAGTTTGCTTCATGGTAGGGGCACCCCTGGCTGGAAAGTTTACAACATAAAAATAATTTAATGATCAATCTACTACTGTTGAAAATTTAGAAATTTATGGGGTATTTTAAAGGGAACTACATTGGAAACTTTTTTGTTTTGGAAACTAAACCATTCCCAACTCTCATATTACTAGAGATGGGACTAGAACTCCAACCCGAGTTTGAGTCGAACTTAACGAGTCCGAACTATCACGGACCTGGATTTCTAGACTTTCCGGACTGTTTACAGTAAATATCGAATTTACCAAGCCGTTCACAACCCTTGAATGTATCGCTTCTAACCTTCGAATGTAGCCTTCGATTTCGATAACCCTCGAATTTTTGGTTCTTTTTCCGCTAACCCTCGCTCGGTAACCATCAAATAGTCCGTAACCCTCGAATGTAGCTTGCACAAAACCCGACAATTGTCCGCTCGTCTTTAAGTCTCCTATAGACTTTAATGGGTCCAAATTCGAACTGAAGTTCGAAAGTTCGAAAACGGACGAATTTATGAAGTTTGGCCATCTCTAATCATTACCATTTTTGTTGCTCTGTCAACTATTTCTTAGATATCCAATCTAAAATTTCTTTAAATGTTATCTGTCAATCAAGTGCCTTTTATTAGAAACTCTTCTGTTTTTGATGTAACTGCAATGGTGGACAGATGGATGATGTGGGAATTGCATGGTGGGAAATTGCCTGTCCCAGTGCTGCCTAATAGTGATTACTGAGCATGCTTGCCCTCACAGACAGTCAGGTCAGATGGAAGGAAAAGTCAATTAAGTGAGGGAGGTGGAATACTTACATGTATTTATTTATCAGTTAAGATGAGGCAAAGTAATTTTTCAGTGTACATAACTGCATAAACATCTTCTGCAAAGTTTATCAGTGTAACAGGTGCCATATACAGACCAGTGTTTACGTGTTAGATACACAAAGAGGATGAATAAATAAGAATATTTGCATGGATTGTAATATTAATAGGATTTAATGTGTACAGAGCAAACTTTACTATTCTGCTTATAAAAAGTTGATCAGAGCAAATGCAAGAAAAACAGGATTTCTTCCCGACTGCCATTCTAATCCGGACCAACTCACCAGAACATTATCCTCTGGTTCACAGGAGGATTCTGTTGGGTTTAAATCTCCTTAATAAACCCTGACAGTGTTTCCATTAGAATGTCAGATACCATCAAGACAGACTATGATCTGGGTGCCAGTTGACATTTATTTCTGGTGGTTATTTATTTGGAAGCTGGTTGAGATGACATCCGATCATGTTTGTACAGCTAGATGGGCCAGTCTAGATCTTTTCCACCATATTAGATCATCATTATTTCATCATTATATCATCATTACATCATCATTACATCATCATATACATGGTTATCATCATTACATATCATATTATCATCATTTATACCATGGTTATATCATCATTATATTATCATTTACATCATCATTATATCATCGTTAGATCATTATATCATCATTATATTCATTATATCATAATTATATCATATTAGATAATCATATATCATTATTATATCATGTGTATATCATCATTACATCATCATTATATCGTAATATATCATGGTTTATATCATCATTATATCATATAATCATCATTTATTCATCGTTAGATCATTATATCATCATTATATCCTCATTATATCATCATTATATCATCATTAGATAATCATTAGATCATTATTAGATCATCTATATCATCGTTAGATCATCATTAGATCATCATTATATCATCGTTAGATCGTAATTAGATCATTGTAAAGTCATCATATATCATCATTAGATCATCATTATATCCTCATTATATCCTATATATAATTAGATCATTGTTAGATCATCGTTATATCATTTTTAAATCATCGTTAGATCATCGTTATATCCTCATTATATCATATATATAATTAGTCATTGTTAGATCACACGTTATATCATTTTTAAATCATCGTTAGATCATCGTTATATCTCATTATATTATCATTATATCATCAATTATATCTTCATTAGATCATAATTAACATCAGTTTAGATCATCGTTAGATCATGAAGTGACCCAGAATTCGACCATATCATCCTTGAGGTCATCACCTAATGCTGGAGCATCTTTAGGGTTTGATAATAGTGACAAAGCAACTTGGGGTTTAAAGTTTATTCAATCACGTGATATTAAATAAATAATAATGCGTCTTTTACAGAACAAACACCACCTGCATTAGCAAACATATAGCAGACAAGTCTCTGAGAGGCTGACTGGAACCTGACGGGCTGTGGATCAATTTGTCCATCGACGTTCACTCAATGTAAGATGGTGATTGGATATTATTCCCTATTCTCTCCTTTACTTATTTCCTGTATTTCTTTCACCTTTTCCCAGATGGTACAATTCTTGTATACAGTTTCCCAGATGGTACAATCCTTTGTATACAGTTTCCCAGATGGTACAATCCTTTGTATACAGTTTCCCAGATGGTACAATCCTTTGTATACAGTTTCCCAGATTGTACAATCCTTTGTATACAGTTTCCCAGATGGTACAATCCTTTGTATACAGTTTCCCAGATGGTACAATCCTTTGTATACCTTTCCCCGACGGTACAATCCTTTGTATACCTTTCCCAGACGGTACTATCTTTGTTATACCGTTTCCCAGATGGGACAATCTTTGTTAACAGTTTCCCAGATGGTACAATCCTTTGTATACCATTTCCCAGAGGTACAATCCTTTGATACCATTTCCAGATGGTACAATCCTTTGAATACAGTTTCCAGATGGTGCAATCCTTGTATACGTTTCCTAGATGGTACAATACTTTGTATAACATTTCCCAGATGGTACAATCCTTTGTATACAGTTTCCCAGATGGTACAATCCTTTGTATACCATTTCCCAGATGGTACAATCCTTTGTATACCATTTCCCAGATGGTACAATCCTTTGAATACAGTTTCCAGATGGTACAAACCTTTGTATACCTTTCCCACATGGTACAATCCTTTGTATACTATTTCCCAGATGGTAAATCCTTTGTATACTATTCCCAGATGGTACAATCTTTGTATACAGTTTCCCAGATGGTACAATCCTTTGTATACATTTTCCAGATGGTACAATCCTTTATACAGTTTCCCAGATGTACAATCCTTGTATACTATTTCCCAGAGGGTACAATCCTTTGTATACTATTTCCCAGATGGTACAATCCTTTGTATACAGTTTCCCAGATGGTACAAACCTTTGTATACCATTTGCCAGATGGTACAATCCTTTGATACCTTTCCCACATGGTACAATCCTTTGTATACCATTTCCCAGATGGTACAATCCTTGTATACATATTCCCCGATTGTACAATCCTTTGTATACAGTTTCCCAGATGGTACAATCCTTTGTATACAGTTCCCAGATGGTACAATCCTTGTATACATCCCAGATGGTACAACTTTGTATACCATTTGCCAGATGGTACAATCCTTTGTATACATTTCCCAGATGGAACAATCCTTTGTATACCATTGCCAGATGGTACACTTGAACTTTCAGATGGTACAATCCTTTGTATACCATTTCCCAGATGGTACAATCCTTTGTATACCATTTCCCGATGGTACAATCCTTTGATTACAGTTTCCCAGATGTGTACAATCCTTTGTATACAGTTCCAGATGGACAAACCTTTGTATACCATTCCCAGATGGTACAATCCTTTGTATACAGTTTCCCAGATGGTACAATCCTTTGTATACAGTTTCCCAGATGGTACAATCCTTTGTATACAATTTTCAGAGGTACAATCCTTTGTATACCATTTTCCAGATGGTAACAATCCTTTGTATACCATTTCCCAGATGGTACAATACTTTGTATACCATTTCCCAGATGGTACAATCCTTTGTATACCATTCCCAGATGGTACAATCTTTGTATACCATTTCCAGATGGTACAATCCTTGGTAACCATTTCCCAGAGGGTACAATCCTTTGTATACTATTTCCCAGATGGTACAATCCTTTGTATACAGTTTCCCAGATGGTACAAAAACTTGTATACCATTTGCCAGATGTACAATCCTTTGTATACCTTCCCAATGTACAATCCTTGTTACCATTTCCAGAGGTACAATCCTTTGTATACATTTCCCAGATGGTACAATCCTTTGTATTACAGTTTCCCAGATGGTACATCCTTTGTATACAGTTTCCCAGATGGTTACAATCCTTTGTATACAGTTTCCCAGATGGTACAATCCTTTGTATACAGTTTCCCAGATGTACAATCCTTGTATACGTTCCAGATGTACAAATCCTTTGTATTACAGTTCCAGATGGTACACCTTTGTATACCTTTCCCAGACGGTACAATCCTTTGTATACCTTTCCCAGACGGTACTATCCTTTGTATACCGTTTCCCAGATGGTACAATCCTTTGTATACAGTTTCCCAGATGGTACAATCCTTTGATACCATTTGCCAGATGGTACAATCCTTTGTATACCTTTTCCAGATGGTACAATCCTTGTATACCATTTCCCAGATGGTACAATCCTTTGTATACCATTTCCCAGATGGTACAATCCTTGTATACAGTTTCCCAGATGGTACAATCCTTTGTATACAGTTTCCCAGATGGTGCAATCTTTGTATACAGTTTCCCAGAGGGTACAATCCTTTGTATACTATTTCCCAGAGGGTTACAATCCGTTGTATACTATTTCCCAGATGGTACAATCCTTTGTATACAGTTTCCCAGATGGTACAAAACTTTGTATACCTTTCCCACATGGTACAATCCTTTGTATAATTTCCCAGATGGTACAATCCTTTGTATACTATTTCCCAGATGGTACAATCCTTTGTATACAGTTTCCCAGATGGTACAATTTTGTATACTATTTCCAGATGGTACAATCCTTTGTATACAGTTTCCAGATGGTACAATCCTTTGTATACTATTTCCCAGAGGGTACAATCCTTTGATACTATTCCCAGATGGTACAATCCTTTGTATACAGTTTCAAATGGTACAAACCTTGTATACCATTTGCCAGATGTACAATCCTTTGATACCTTTCCCAATGGTACAATCCTTTGTATAACATTTCCCCCATGGTACAATCCTTGTATACATATTCCAGATGGTACAATCCTTTGTATACAGTTTCCAGATGGTACAATCCTTGTTATACAGTTCCCAGATGGTACAATCCTTTGTATTACAGTTTCCCAGATGGTACAATCCTTTGTATACCATTTGCCAGATGGTACAATCCTTTGTATACATTTCCCAGATGGACACTCCTTTGTATACCATTTGCAGAGGTACAATCCTTGTATACCTTTTCCAGATGCAATCCTTTGTATACCATTTTCCCAGATGGGTACAATCCTTTGTTTACCATTTCCCAGATGTACCCTCCTTGTATATCAGTTCCCAGATGGTAACAATACCTTGTATACAGTTCCCAGATGGTACAATCCTTTGTATACCATTTCCCAGATGGTACTACTCTTTGTATACAGTTTCCCAGAGGACAATCCTTTAGTATCAGTTTCCCAGATATGTACAATTCTTTGTATACCATTTTCCAGATGTGTACAATCCTTTGTATACCATTTTCCAGATGGTACAATCCTTTGTATTACCATTTCCCAGATGTACAATCCTTTGTATACAGTTTCCCAGATGGTACAATCCTTTGTATACCATTTCCCAGATGGTACAATCCTTTGTATACAGTTTCCCAGATGGTACA
>JAACNH010003543.1:0-28374 GCA_019447015.1 Hymenochirus boettgeri
CTGTTCTCATTAATCATACAGTGAAGTAAGTCCCAATAGGATGGCCTGGTTCCATTCATCGTACCAATGATAGTAATGTCCATAGAATGGCCGTATCAATTCATCGTCAATGAGTAGTAATGTCCATAGGAATGGCCTGTTCTCTTCATCAACGTGATAGATGTCCAAGTTTTGGCACACTGTGTTTGTGTGGATTATTGTTACAAATGTACTTGGAGTCTGTAAGTTGGAGCAGTACAGACATGGATGGTTTATATGGGGACAAATACAGGGCACTTGCCCAGAGGGACCCCAAACCCTTAAGGAGGCCCCCAAGAATTAAAATGTAGAGATAGAAAGTGGCAGTCCCCACACAGATTTTGCCCAGGGCCCCCACAGAATTGTCTGGCTCTAGGTACAAGAGGTCTTGGTACACACTGGAATCAATTGCTTCTTTTTCGACCCTGGTGTTTTTACAAAGGGTCGGAATACTCAGTTTTCTCCGTCAGATGTTTTGCAGCGGAAGAAAATATATAATTATTAAGTGACCTATTTTCTACAGAACAGTCTAACCCACCTCCTCCTACCATCTGGTACATTGAATAAAAGTAAATATAAAACGAAACCCATCCAGATTATTGGAATTTGGGCTTTGAGATTTTTTTATTAATATAATAGTAATAACCTAGTAACATAGTATTCTAGTTGAATAAAACATAACTCATCTTATCCAACCTTATACCCTAACCCATTATGTCTGTCTAACATTACATAGTAACATCACGTATTGGAGGTTGATAAGGACATAACGTCCATCTAGTCCAACCTTTATACCCTAACCCATAATATCGTCTACCGTACATAGTAACATAGTATTATAGTGTTAATAAGACATACCTCCATCTAGCCCAACCTGTATACCCTACCATAATGTCTTATATAGTTCCCTAGTAAAGAGCCTATTGGAGGTTGTATCAAGGACAACGTCCACTAGTCCAACCTTTATCCCTACCATACCTAATATCTGCTCATCAGTTTACAATAACTAGTCATTATAGGTTGAATAAGACATACCTCCATCTAGTCACCACCTTTATGCCACTACCCATAATGGTCGTTAAACAGTTAAATAGTAACATAGTTTGGAGGTTAGTATATAGACGGTCCATCTAGTCCTCCTTTATATCCTACCCATAATGCCTGTCTAACAGTTACATAGTAACACAGTATTGAAGGTTTAAAGACACACGTCCATCTAGTCAACCTTTATACCCTCCTCTTTTACCCTACCTAACAGTGACCAGACGATAAGCAAAAAAAACCCAAACAGCTTTAACGGGGGGGGGGGTGGAATCTTCCTGACTCCAAATGGCACTCGGAATTATTCCATTTAGATCAACCAGAACTACCGTGTATGGTGTTAATACCAGTACATTCTCTCTATTGTTTTGTTTTAGAAATGTTTATGCAGACCAATGTGTTAATGCTATTCTTTTAGATTTTGTTTCATTTTGTTTTTTGCATACATACTTACCCCCTCTCATATTTACTCACCTCATGTCTAAACAAGGAGTATCCTAAATGTACCACCCAGTCATGTGAATCATTTAGTCATGTGTCTGCGATACCTATCACATAATACTTTTCTTTAAAAGCTATTTGTTCTAGTTCCCCAGTGTTTCCAGTCAGTATTCTTGCATTTGTAAACATACATTTTAAAATTATCATTTTATTTACATACACTTTGACGTACATACCCTGTTATACTTAATGCCCCCTTCCCCATCTCCTCACTCCATTATCTTATTAGCCCCCTGACTCTTTACCTCTTTATTTAGCCCTGTGTAGTTAAAAGTACCCCCCATACCTAGTTTAAAATCTCCTCCAAACCCTTTTGCCATCTTCTCCCCCAAAACAGCTGCCCATCACTACAAACCACGTTGGTACGCCGTTTGCGACTTTCGTAGGAAGGCCTGCCGGCACTTACGTTGGTTGGCGTCACTAATACAAAAATATAAAAAAGGGAGAGAATAAGGCTTTCGATCTCCCCTTCAAGCATATGCAAATAAGGAAGAGAGACTTCCATGTTTCCATTGCAGCTTTAAGGTAAACTATTCCTTTAAAAAAGTTTTACAGTATTCCCACAAGCTGAATGCAAACCAGAGAGCCAACTACAGACCGGTTTGGGTGTTGGGCCTAAGTGAACCAGGACACCACCCAACCTTCATCTTTTAAATTTGCCAGTTTTAAGGTTGACCCAGGGGTGAGCAGCCAGCGTTTTGGGTACTTTAAGAGGGAGAGGGGTGAGGTTGGGACATATAGATGTAGATAAAATGTGTAAATGGAAATAATGTTCATTCTAAACATACAGAACCATGAACTGTCCCTTTATGTGAGCGCGTTAATAGAGGAGAGGGAAGAATTCAAGTGTCCAGTGCCAGAGGTAGTTTAAACCACGTAGCCAGTGTTTTGCACTAAGCTGTGTCTTTTTTTCCTCCAGCTGTTCATGTTATAACAAATGTGGATCCAGCTAGATTATGTCAGGATAATATTCCAAAGTAGCTATTGAAGTGTCTAATGTCTGTTCCAGGCAGCGAATAGCCCAGAATCAGAGAAAGAAGAAATGACATTTTCTCAGTGGTTTTCCATTATAGTGATAGGGAATAACTTACTTCGAGGGTGAAGGGAGTCAGCCTGGTTGAAGGTGATTTAAAGTCTCAATTAAAGAAGTTTTGCTTCTTGCAGATCACATTTTCACATTGGCCAGGTCACAGACTGAGGAGAAGGGGCAGGGCCAGAGTGGATTGGATGGGCAAGCAGGAATATTAGCATTTTTTCCAGCAATTTAGGTCCTAACCCTGAGCACATCAAAAGGTGGAAGGGATGATATGGGAGTTCATTTAAAACAAAATGTGTAATTTTCAGTTACCTGCCCCAACCCAACTGATATATTTTACACTTTATTACCTGCATTACGAACCATATATTTAGGGATTATTA
Organism: Hymenochirus boettgeri; assembly: GCA_019447015.1. Taxonomy (NCBI): domain Eukaryota; kingdom Metazoa; phylum Chordata; class Amphibia; order Anura; family Pipidae; genus Hymenochirus; species Hymenochirus boettgeri. The sequence continues at coordinate 2,980 of JAACNH010003543.1, forward strand.
CGTCCCCATTCGGCAGAGTAAGCGGGCCCCCTCCTACCTGCAGTCAATCGAGGCTGTTACTGCTGACATCACAACACAATGATTGACTGCTGTTTCACTTGCTACCAAGTCCTCTGCACATGCTCCTCTGCACATCCCTCATTGAGCAAGGGAGGAGGCAATACCAGAAATGAATAGACATCATTAAATATCTGGTTACAAATACTGGTAATAAACTGGGAAAAATATTAGTTGGGGTACAGAGATAACTGACAAGTCACCAGTTTTTAAGGTGGACATGCCCTTTAACCTATTAGTAATACAACAGAAATGTGTGATTGAAGGTGCAGGGTGCTGCCAACCTGTACACAATTCCTGGCTTCAAAGTTGGCGAAAATACAGTCTTTGCATGTCATTAGCTGTTTGAAGGTATTTATAAAGATCAATATCCGTAGATACCATATCTATCTTTTACCAGCCACAGGATTATTCTACATGGGCTTAGCGGTGATTTACGACCGTAAACCTATTTTTAGCATTTCATTTATTGTAAAAAAAAAAAAACCTATGGCTGTCAATGGGCCCATACAGGGAAATACTACCCGAGAGTAAATTACCTGGTGACGATCATTAGTAAGGATCAAATCAAGTTCTCACCTGTGTGACAGCGTTTTTTAGTGGAAAGATTTCTTTGAATTAGAAACGTTATTATGAATATATCACCCAATCCAGAATGCTATATATGTCCAAAAGTGTGATGAGTTCATCTTTAGCTCTAACACACCAGACAGACCCTTGGAAACGTTGTTCCCTTTAGAAATTAGGATTGGAAGGAGGTTTGGGAGGAGACATTTGGAAAGAGATGGACCTTGATTAATTACCAATCTGTAATGTTATTGATATAGGGTATTGGACCTTTCCGATACTGTGTGTTTTCTACTGGCCGTAAAGTACTTAAAGGGACACATACAGCAAAAAATGGCTTTTCCTCATCTAATGCTAAAAAAATGTGTAAGTAGCACTTACTTTGCGGTGGTCTGTGTAGACTGCAATGCCTTCAATCCAAACACAGGTTTTGTATCAGGAGCAGTATAACCCCCTCCCTCTTTTAACCACTCCCACTTCCATCTGAACCTGACTTTTCCCCACAAACCAACTGTCAAGCCTGCACACAGCATTCCACACAGTCAAAACTCTAACACCATTCCACTACAGCCAAAACTGCTCACGAAGAATAGTTTTATGACAGCAGCAAACTTGATTGACAGCTGAAATATAAGATGTTTTAGATTGGATATCTAAGAGACATAGGGGCAGATCAACAAACACAATGGTAACAGTGGTGGTTGGAAGAATTATAATTCCATTAAATGATCAATTAAAAAACTTTTTTTTAACAATATAGATGCCCTTTAAGGCCGATGGTTCTTTTAGGAGCGCAGTCTTATCAACCAATACTATATGGTGGATGGACATACGCCTGGTATTGTAATGTTGCACCCTTGATCGTACATGTACAGATGGCATTGAAAAGGTTTGGTATCACAAATCTACAATAATACGGCCCATAATGTCTCTTGGCTACATTAGTCCCAGTGTATTTTTATGATTCATTTCAGTTGTGTTGATTTTTATGGCACTTGGGAACATAAATAATAAATAGTTACTGTCACCGTTCTTTGTATAAAACATCTCCAATGTGTCAAAATTGAAACGAATGTCCCCCGTCACAATGTTCACCACTGAATTTGACCTTGCGTGTGTCAAAGCTTTATTGTTATACTATACAATTGACCTTAAATGACTATAGAACTTTGGATTCAGAATGTGTCTTGTCCCTTGCTAAATATGTCTCTGGTCTCCTGTGGAACAGATCGCGGCAGTGTGAGGTAGGTCAGCGTGGGGGGGTGTAATGGCTCTACAAGCTCCATATATCTGGTTTAGGTCCCAGGAGCAAACAGACTGTGTGTGCTTTCTGGCTATAAATCACATTTACACATCCTGACACTGTCGACCTAGAAAAATCACAGTGAGAAATACTTGCTTGATAGGACAGCTCTGGGCACCTCACAGCAAACACTTAAACTGCCGAGCAATGTAAACTTTACATGAATGTCTAACAGTGTAATATGTACCATGATATCTGACACAGTGACAGACTTTCGTCTTAACCATGCTTGTTACCAGACTCTTTTTGTGATGAGTCCAGTGTGGTCCTGGTTTCTCATGGTGCCAATAGGCTGATACTGGGCACTACGCAAATACTACCTGGTATCAGTTTTTTTGATGGCAACGGATAATTTTAACCATGGTCAAAAAATACAGTTCGTTTCTGGCTTTTAAAGAGCCAATCGCGGATATTTCTGACTGCAACAGTTGATCGCGCGATCTTTGGTGCACCTGGGAAGGGTGTTTGAGGGCCCAACCTCCTCTGCGGTGGGGGCTCGGGCCCCTGAAGTTTTGGAGGCTGCAATTGAGATTCCTATCCAGACAACCGTTTGGCCATACAATATCATGCGGTAGTAAACGACCGAGAAGGTATTGTATGGGTGATCGTACAATACGATTGCGGTCAGAAATTAACAACCACAATCATAATTGTACAGGCACGTCGTAAATGTACGAACACGATTGCACATTTATACAAAATAGCGATACTGCACCATTATAAATACAGCTCAAGATGAGATAAAATTATCCTGTGAAACATTGGAATTTTCCTTTGCCCTGTGCAGGTCACCTCATGGAGTGCACCACACCCCTCACACAAGCAAGGTGCAAAGTTAGCCACACTCTCCAGATGAGGAAGGGGGCCATGGTAGTTCCCACTGCAGATCCTGATAATTTATTGTTCTTCCTTATTCGCAATACCCCCTCCCCCACCAAATTAGGCAGAGTTTTTAGAGCGATATAAAGTGTAAATATTATGCAGTGACCTAGATATTTAGATCATTTCCCCTTCACTTAAAAGCCGTTTCTGTAGCCTGTGCATAACCTTATGAATTCGCCAGCCAGCCTTAAAAACTCGAGGCAGAATACGGTTGACTTTAGCGGTGTTTTGTTCCTCACCATCTTTTCTGTTATATGTTCCTTCAGAGATGTGATTGCCGTCTCGCCCTTTAAAACCTGACAATAAATTTGGTGTAAATTTGGTTTAGAATAAATTTGGCTGAGATGCAACGTAATAAAACAATATCGGGGGACATTACTATATTCAAACAATAAAGGAGAATTAAACTGACACCCCTCAAGGACAAGAAAGCCATGAAGTAATTTTAAATGCCTGCCTGGACAGAAAGCCAGCACCCTAGCAGCAGGGGCCTAGCCACTGTAATCAGAGCCAGGACAGATATCAACCCCAATATACTGAATATATACGCAGATACTGTCGGCCGATGCTGAAATATCGATGCGTCTGTACAAATATCTTATAGGTCAGTATCACAAGAACAACCTGAGATTTGTAACTTCTATGTCATACTAATTGCTATAAATATCATGTATGAACTGAGAAAATTAGCCAATCACAAACCTGTTATATTTGTGTGTTATGGTACGGTGCACGTAGTCAGACTAGATAATAAATAGGATTTGGATTTGACAGTTGACTAACTGTCATTGAGATGTCTAGACTATTGAGTTATCAAGATTCCTTTAAAATGCCACTGAACGTAAGAGGCCAGTAGAGTTCTCCCTCTCGCTCCTATAGGCTCATATCTGTCCAGTTGTCATTCCCGTCACAGGTTCACCTTTACCCTGGTCCTCTTATCATCTCTCGTCTTTATTTGTCCTAGTTTTCTTCCCTGATGTCAAACTAGTCTCCACCTGCCCCCTTCTTTTCCTCGCAGCCCAACGTACCCCCTCTCTTTCCCAAGCACTGATTACCAAAGCTCCTTATTTGCTTGGCCATGAATTCATGAATGGAATCAATGGAAATTGCTCTTCTTAGGAGGTTGAGAAAGTGGCTTTCCACACAGGAGCACATTGTATGTGAGCAGAGAATGAAAAGGAAAGAGCTTTGACATGGAGATTGCAGCTTCGCGTCTCAACTCCTCACTGTTGCGACCTTAAACGCACGCTAGCAAACCCAAAGGGGGTTTTAGGAGTTTAACTGTACTTTAAGGGACAGTAAATATTCGAGAAGAAGCTATTTGAACTGCTCATTGGACAAACAATAATGAATATCCCTTTCTCTCATGCTCGAGAACAGTTCCATGGATTGTGTGCTATGGTTTTACTATCGTGTTGTGTGTAAATAAAGCTTTTAAAAGTATGCAAAAGGGGTACACAAGTCTCTACATGAAGCTCCGCCCTCCACAGTATGTTGTGTCTTCAAGAAACAGTGGAATGTTTCAGAAAAGACATTTCTGCAGTCACTGCCCCTCCCCTAGCTCAGTGGACTCAGACACGCTCAGTTTGCCCTGCCTCTCTTAGCACTGTAGGCATGTGTGATTGCGTCTTTACACATCATCTGGAAGTGACGCGCTTGTCTGCCCCACTGGGAGAAGGGGCGGGCAGAGATGATATTTTCTGATCTTCGGATCTGCTTAACCCCTAATGTCTACACATGCAACGTTTTAAAGGTCCTTTTGTTTTTACACCACAGTTTCCCTTTAACAAGAACTGAACTGCAGCCGTGGTTTTACTTTTCATGTGTAGCCTTTCCACATTGTTTCAGGTTGGCACATCTCTACACTTGCTCTGACCTCAGGTAATGTTCCCATCAGTGAAAGGACAAGACTGCACTGTCCCTGGTCTCCCAAACACAATGACATCCCTGTTTCGCCTTCCGGTCTCTTTTATTCTGAATTCGCCACTGTTTTTTTAACAGAGCAGCAGTAAAAATGGCTCCCAGCCAGGATACACAGACCGATGGAACTGAACCTTCAGCCGAGATTTGGATGGCAAATAATAGAAATGCAGACAGCTGGTTCTGATTGAACAGATGGTGTGTGGCCAGATAGACTTTAAATAACTAATATATCCGTTTAAAGAGGGTCAGAGATGGGATGTAAGATAAATAACTGAATGATCAGTTCATGTCAGTCCAGGGATTGACAGTACCTACTTACATTAGAAATCAGATGTTAGAATTTTACTAGGTCACTGCAAATAGATAAAACAACTGATTGGATCAGGGGTGACCCTATCATGAAGCAAACTAAAACATTTGCTCAGGGCGCAACCCCTGCAGAAACACTTAAAAGGCCGCCAGTGAAAAAAGTGTTAAGTCATCCCTCGAGTCATCAATCAGGTTAAGTCATCCCTCGAGTCCACCAATCATGTTAAGTCATCCCGTCGAGTCCACCAATCAGTGTTTAGTCAGCCCACCACCACCACCTCCACAAGCCACGCTTATGTTCCCTGATGAAGCCACACCCGATTCATGTACCACCACCCGTCTCTTGATAGAGGGCAATTAAAAAGTTGTTTCAGGTGTCAAAAACCCTAGAACACCCCTGATTGGATTCTACAAATTAATAGCGCAGACAAACTTTTGCACTCTGTAAAGCTGTCAAGGAGGCAACATCGAAGAAAAGATCTCCTTCCAGGAACCCCAGGACACAAGTATTGTGGTCTTGGGATTTTGGGGGTCCTTTTGTCTACAAAGAAATTTTGCCAGGGGAATGTCCTTTAAGTGATGTCATCCATATGGCATGTCATTATGCAGACCAGGAATGCCTTCTCTGTACTGAGGAAAGCTGAAACCAGTGTTATACTGCGTTCTGGACTCCATCCATGTATGCTTTAAAGGCACAACAATGATGCAGATTTCAATGAAGTGTTGAAATTACCCAGAATTCTTTGTATGGATTTTTAAAGTCGGTCACTCAAGAAATGTTCATTAATGTGGCTGATTAGAGTGAGGCCTGGACCCCATTATACTGCTGACCGCATCCAACAATTTTAATCGTTTTAGCAGCAATGTGATGTGTGATTCTGTGTATTCCATCAAATGGTTTGGTGTCTCGACCTACAGCATCCAATCGAATAGCCACACCGGTGATTGTGTGCCAAAAACAGGCATGATGTGGGCTTGAGTGTCAGTATAGGACTTTAGCGTGTTTTTAGGTGCCTGAATACTCTCAATTGCACCTCCCCAACCCCCACCCCCCGCAGAAGCCCCCCGAAGAAAGCCATTTTTGCAGTCGGAACCTTTTATGGAAAGTTTTTTTTTCCCCATTCTCTCTAGAAGAAAAGGTCAAAGTCTTTCATGTTGGCCGCAGGTCATTGTCTCCAAATGGACCTGTCAAGTCTTGCCACAGTTTTTTTTTTTAAATTAGATTCCGGCCTGGGCTTGTCTGGGCCAATCAGGGAATCCAGCTTTCTTCTGGCTAAGATGTCCTTTGTGTTTCCATTGACTCCTTGTTCAGACCGGGTATCCAACAGCCTTGGAAATGGTTTCTCCAGGTTCTTTCTGTACTTGGTGTGTTTCTTTTGTGGGTACTGATGGTTCCGTCTATTAATCGCGTGTAAAATGTGCACACTAGTGCCGGCCAATTCTTGTCGCTACACTGGGTTCACTGCTGTGCGGTCTGCATATTTGTTGTGCAGCGTACGGCAATACGCACTAGTGCACCGGAAACCCTAGCCTCAGGCTGAGGCTACATGTAATGCTTCCCAGCGTGCAAACTGTAACGCTTCACACAATAACGCTTCTCAGAGGCCAGACAAAGGCGCACAAAGAGTGCACGTTTCCAGCATGCTAGTGCGCCTGCTGGAGAACGTTACAGTGTGACCGCAACCTACAGCGTGGCCACACTACAATGATGGGAGCGGACCGGAAAAGCAACCATGTTGCCGTGCAATGTGATTGCGCAATTTTGCACAATCGGAGCACATTAAATGTAGATCGCCTGCACGCCAATTAGCGGATTGCAGAGCACGGCAGCGCACCTAGTTTGGCCACAACAGTTGCCCAACACTTGTGCGCTTTTTAACGAGCGATCGGATTGCAATCAAGACGCGCAGTGCGTGGCCTAGCCCATAGGAGAATTATTTCACCCAATGCCAGATATCAGAACAAAATGGGGCTGGTGAATAATAATAATAAATCCTATTATATCTAACTGCAGTCACCAATAAAAAGCTCAAATCTAATTGTGTTGCTGCACAATTAATAGCACAGGCAAACTTTGCATCTCTGATCAAAGCCCCAACTTCATTCTGACATCCCCTGACAAAATGTCTTAATGTATATTGGGGATCACAAATTAAGTTAATCATTTAAAATACACATTGATTTCTCTGTGACACAATAATGCCTTTGAAATGCTAAATCGTTCTATTTCTGTGGATTAGGGGATTATGGGAATAGACCATAACCTCTCTGTTTTTGGCATCAAAGTAGACAGGGAAATGGGACACTGCAGAGATATCAGAGAGGTCATGGCACCTTGTCTGAAGCAGCAGCTCCTCCATATTTATATCAAATCCCCTTCCTACTTGTGTCACGGCTGCACGGCTGGATACAACAGGCTCTTCACACAGATGATGGTAATGAGTTAACTGTTTATATGCCAGGGTGAGGTGTATAGGCATTGATGGCCTATAGAGAGAGGAGGGGTAAGGCATTGATAGCCTATAGAAGAGAGGAGGGGTATAGGCACTGATGGCCTATAGAGAGAGGAGGGGTATAGGCACTGATGGCCTATAGAGAGAGTAGGGGTATAGGCATTGTTGGACTATAGAGAGAGGAGGGGTTTAGGCATTGTTGGACTATAGAGAGAGGAGGGTTTAGGCATTGTTGGACTATAGAGAGAGGAGGGGTTTAGGCATTGTTGAACTATAGAGAGAGAACGGGTTTAGGCATTGTTGGACTATAGAGAGAGGAGGGGTATAGACATTGATGGCCTATAGAGAGAGGATGGTTTAGGCATTGTTGGATAAGAGAGAGTAGGGGTATAGGCATTATTGGCCTATAGAAGAGAAGAGGGGTTTAGGCATTGTTGGACTATAGAGAGAGAGAGGGGTTTAGGCATTGTTGGATATAGAGAAGAGGAGGGGTATAGACATTGATGGCCTATAGAGAGAGGAGGGGTATAGGCATTGATGGCCTACAGAGAGAGAAGAGTTATAGGCATTAATGGCTATAGAGAGAGGAGGGAGGGGTATAGGCATTGATGGCCTATCGAGAGAGGAGGGGTTTAGGCATTGATGGCCTATAGAGAGAGGAGGGGTTTAGGCATTGTTGGACTATAGAGAGAGGAGGGGTATAGACATTGATGGCCTATAGAGAGAGGAGGGGTTATAGGCATTGATGGCCTACAGAGAGAGAAGAGTTATAGGCATTAATGGCCTATAGAGAGAGGAGGGGTATAGGCATTGATGACCTATAGAGAGAGTAGGGGTATAGGCATTGTTGGACTATAGAGAGAGGAGGGGTATAGGCATTGATAGCCTATATAGAGAGGAGGGGTGTAGGCATTGATGGCCTATAGAGAGAGGAGGGATATAGGCATTGTTGGACTATAGAGAGAGGAAGGGTATAGGCATAGTTGGCCTATAAGAAGAAGGGTTATAGACATTCATGGCCTATAGATAGAGGAGGGGTATAGGACATTGATGCCCTATAGAGAGGAGGGGGTTTAGGCATTGTGGGACTATAGAGAGAGGGGGGTATAGGCATTGAGGCCTATAGAAGAGGAGGTAAAGGCATTGATGGCCTATAGAGAGAGGAGGGGTATAGGCATTAATGGCCTATAGAGAGAGGAGGGGTATAGGCATTGATGGCCTATAGAGAGAGGAGGGGTATAGGCATTGATGGCCTATAGAGAGAGGAGGGGTATAGGCATTGATGGCCTATAGAGAGAGGCGGGGTATAGGCATTGATGGCCTATAGAGAGAGGCGGGGTATAGGCATTGATGGCCTATAGAGAGAGGCGGGTATAGGCATTAATGGCCTATAGAGAGAGGAGGGGTATAGGCATTGATGGCCTATAGAGAGAGGAGGGGTATAGGCCTTGTTGGACTATAGAGAGAGGAGGGGTATAGGCATTAATGGCCTATAGAGAGAGGAGGGGTTTAGGCATTGTTGGACTATAGAGAGAGGAGGGGTATAGACATTGATGGCCTATAGAGAGAGGATAGGTTCAGGCATTGTTGGACTATAGAGAGAGTAGGGGTATAGGCATTATTGGCCTATAGAGAGAAGAGGGGTTTAGGCATTGTTGGACTATAGAGAGAGGAGGGGTTTAGGCATTGTTGGACTATAGAGAGAGGAGGGGTATAGACATTGATGGCCTATAGAGCGAGGAGGGATATAGGCATTGATGGCCTACAGAGAGAGAAGAGTTATAGGCATTAATGGCCTATAAAGAGAGGAGGGGTATAGGCATTGATGACCTATAGAGAGAGTAGGGGTATAGGCATTGTTGGACTATAGAGAGAGGAGGGGTATAGGCATTATTGGCCTATAGAGAGAAGAGGGGTTTAGGCATTGTTGGACTATAGAGAGAGGAGGGGTTTAGGCATTGTTGGACTATAGAGAGAGGAGGGGTTTAGGCATTGTTGGACTATAGAGAGAGGAGGGGTATAGACATTGATGGCCTATAGAGAGAGGAGGGGTATAGGCATTGATGGCCTATAGAGAGAGGAGGGTATAGGCATTGATGGCCTATAGAGAGAGGAGGGATATAGGCATTGTTGGACTATAGAGAGAGGAAGGGTATAGGCATTGATGGCCTATAGATAAAGGGGGGGTATAGACATTGATGGCCTATAGAGAGAGGAGGGGTATAGGCATTGATGGCCTATAGAGAGAGGAGGGGTATAGGCATTGATGGCCTATAGAGAGAGGAGGGGTATAGGCATTGATGGCCTATAGAGAGAGGAGGGATATAGGCATTGATGGCCTATAGAGAGAGGAAGGGTTGTTGTCCTCAGTGATGCTATTGGATACTTTAGTTCTTCTGCAGCTGAAAGGAAATGTTTACCTATTATCACTTTAAAACCAACTTAAATGGTAACTGTGGTCTCCATACAAGAACCATCTCATACCTTTCAAACAAGCGGATGATGTCTCTAGCTTCTTCTGGGTTATAGGCTTGTACATTTACATTCAGACAGTCGGATAATTGTCACATGGGGCCATATTTATAAAGTTACGGTATCGCCTTTACCGATCGGTATCGTAAAGTTACGATCGCTAAAACGTTCTGAGATTAACGATCAGTTTAACAATCGTCAATTAACGATACCGATTGTAAATCTAAGATAACGAAATTGAAGATTTACGATCCCCATAGTTTACTAACCGCATGGCACTCTACGATCAAACGTTCGTTAATTAATGTTCGTTAATTAAGAGAGAGCAGAAAATTACTGGGATCGTTCCAGCGCTGACAGAGCCGCAGCCGAAATCCCTGATGCCTCCGATTCTTCCACTCTCCTTAGCACAGTGTGCGCATGCGCCCACAGTGCAAAGACTGGAGATGCATCGGAGGCATCAAGGATTTCGGCTGCGGCTCTGTCAGCGCTGGAACGATCCCGGTAAGTTCTCCTGCACTCCTGCAAGATTCACTGAAGAACGGGAGGTATGAATAGTGCATTTACCTCCTGTTCTTCAGTAAAACAGTTAGAAAGAAAGTTAATTTTTTGATGGACATACCCTTTAACTAACCTGCGGTATTGCTAAAAAGCAATACCCCGGCTTTATAAATATGGCCCGTGATGTGCTGTTCAAAAAATATATTTTTTGAAGCTCTCCTGCAACCATTCTCTGTCCATTCCTCTACCTAGTTTTCTTTCAGGCTTGTGGTTAGCTTTAAAAATGATTAAAAAATGTGGCTATGTGGCTTATAATATAGCAGATGATGCTCCGTTACAGCCGATAACTTCTCAGAGCCTCATGCGGGGGTAGGGGGTTTGTAATGTAACATTCCGACCATTATCAAAAATGATGTCTGCGGCAATATTAAAAATTTGGCTACGGCAAACAATATCGTCTAAATTGTCTCCGCTGGCAAAAATATTTCATTGCTAGCCATAATATTCGCTCTATTTATAACGAGTGGGACTAGTGTTATATGATATCACTCAACCCTTGGTGACTCGTAATATCCTTATAATTTATAGTTGGATAATATATTGCCTCCTTTCAATAAAGGGATATTCCTGGTATGGGTACTTGTAACTTTTTGAATGTTCACAAATCCGTGGGCACTGCGGGGTTATTATAAGCCACCGTCACCATATTTATTGATTATAGGGTAACTATAAAATGACCCATATTAGAAATTCACTGTTCATGGAGATTCTTGCACTTGGATAGGTTTTTTTTTCCAGGAGCCATTGCACTAATGGACTGCAGGTAATATAACACAGCTCCACTGGCCTGGAAACGCCATAGGAGGGATGAATGGCTGCCTGAATGATCTGCTCCTTTGTTACTTGGCAAAGATGTGAAAGAAGAGCAGCTGCTCCCAACCTGTTCCCAGGCAGACCTTCCCTCAGTCTCCCTCCCCTGGGCCCTTGGCAAGCAGAGTGATGGAATGTAGCCCAGGCATTGGTGCTCACTGCTGGGTAGCGCTCTACTGGGGAGGACAGAATGTAGAATGCGCTGGGGTTAATGAATATGGAGCCCGATGACCAAACCAATAATACATCCCCCCACTGAATGGATAAGGTCGACACCAGACCGGTGTCCAAAATTCCCACAATGCACTATTGTTCCACATTCCCACGTTTGATATGCGTCTTTAAGCCGCCTCAGCGCGATATTTCAACATAACAAGGCCAGTGAATGGAACTGTCCCCATTGATGCATTGTGCACATTTGTAGGCTTTGCATCAAAGACACAGTGGGAACAGCCCCGAACTGTACAGCCACATGGAAGATTTCTAAAAACTGTTTAAGGGCATTATTCTTAAGGCCAACTAAAGTGTCGGTAGAAATAAATATTTAAACGTAGACTCCGACCATGTAAAATTTCTTAACTGTAAAATCGATTTGTTTGAGAGCTGTCAAGAGCGGAAACTGTTGCTGGTTTGGAAGCCATCAGGGTAGGACACTTTCTGTCATTGGATGATCCTTTGGATCCATGAATGAAAGGAAGAACCACCCCTTTAATTAAGCATCTAAACTTGTCTGGTTCCAACAGGACATGGGCCAAAACAAGCCTGCAACTGAGCCAACACTTAACAAGCAGGAACTGGGGTGTTCAGAAATACATTTCACCATTAATATACACACTAACGTGTGATTGGCTGATTTTTGGGCAGCTAATCACATCATGTGATACATCATGTGACATGATACTCGGAAGCCTTTAGTTGGCCATACAGTAGGAAGCTCCCATTGTTTCCATGTGTTTAAAGGCCTGTGAGCAGCTGATAATGACTGACAATCGGTCACTTAGGCATGTGTGGTGGGTCATATCAGTGTCATTCTGTGATCAGTTTGGATCCCCAATGACGCCAACAGAGCGCCCACACAGTATGATTGTCCGGTGAAGAGGGCATACCTTCCTCACCACCACAATCGGATGTCCCTTGAGTCTGGTTTAGCGTTTCTGAATGTGACTTAATATTGTTTATTTCATTGCTATTATTATAGAAGGTTTACACTCTCTGTCCATTCCTCTAACTCTACCATTCCTTATTACAGCTGTCTTATTCCTACTGCCTAGCAGGGCGTTTCTAGCCATCTTGGTGCCCTAGAATAATCGATCGCACGCCCATTGCGCTTAAACAGCACAGTATGTGGCCTAGTCCTCCAAGAGTATTGGCATTAACACTTTCAGTGCCAGCACTTTCCCAGAGTATTCCATTAAACCTTCAGTCTGCAGACTTCCCTATTAATAATTTTAGTGCCAGCACTTTCCAGAGTATTGCCATTAACACTTTCAGTGCCAGCACTTTCCCAAGTATTGCCATTAACACTTTCAGTGCCAGCACTTTCCCAGAGTATTGCCATTAACACTTTCAGTGCAGCACTTTCCCAAGTATTGCCATAACACTCATGCCAGCATTCCAGAGTATGCCATAACACTTTCATGCCAGCACTTTCCCAGTATTGCCATTAACACTTTCAGTGCCAGCGTTGATGATATCATAGTACCTGCTTCATGTTCCTCTATGAATTCTTCATTCCTCACCTACTCTAAAGGTTTGTACACACGTGGATTGCGGGTAGATAATGTGTAGAAACAGCTGTTTCGGGCAATAATCGTGCCGTGTATGGGCACTCGTTCGAAGATCCGGTCGGCAAGATCCCCATCCAAACCGTTTTGGGCGAGAAAGTGCCCATACATGCCACGATTATTTATACACATCATGCGTTGCGGGTTGGCACCCACAGATCGCACGTGTCTACTCACTACAACGTTACAAATTACAGCAGATCAAGGAGAGCAGATCTAACATAGAAGTAACAGCTGACAGGGAGACGCCAGGGAGAACACTGGGACCCTGGTTTAACATAGACGCCCAGTTTCTTGCCTAGGTGCCTATGCCTAAAAGGCCTAAAAACCTGCTGACAAGTAAACAATCTTTAATCTTAATCTGTGTCACCGACTTTACCGACCTGTCCGATTCGATTGGAGGAAAACATATAGAACATGGAAATATGGAAAAATCAGTTGGTTCGGTCTAAATATCTAAATACCTGTGTAGTAACCACATGCCGCCTGATACAATCCCCAGGACTCCTGCCGATACCATCTCCCCATACAGAGCTATAGAAGCCCTGCAGTTTCTGAGATTCTAGTACTCCCAGAATCCTCAGGGAGGCTGATACACTTGGCAGCTCTTGGCAGCCACTGTGGGTGTCGTTTCCTTTGCACGGGTTGGGGAGTTCTGGTGCGTTGGAGGATTTGTTTTGTTATCATGGAGCAGGAGAGATCCACAATGTGACAAGACTTCATAACATTGACTCTCTCCCAAGTTCCTGAATGAATCACAGAGAAGCTGCCAAGCTCAGCACCCACACACAAGCTACTATTTATATGGGTCTGGACCAAAGAGCTTACAGCCTATTGGCTAATAAACCTATTATGGACAGAAACCTACTATCTATCTGTCTCTGTACCAGTCTGTCTGTCCACCTGTCTGTCTATTGGTAGCCAGACACTAGGAAACTTACCTTCCCTGACATATAAAAAGCTGTCCGACGCAATCCTTACATATAAAAAGCTGTCCGACGCAATCATTTTATCATCCTCGTTTGATTGGACCAGGCAGGGAGCGCCACGGGAAGGACAAACATAGACTTTATAGATATTAGAAATATCCAATGTCATATCTTTCAACTGTGTCTGTAATGGTTGGTATATCAAATTGTCTTTCTGTATCTGGTTTGTGTCTTTCTAAGGGTGGTATTCATAAAACGTTCCCGTAAAATAACGATAATAGCCATCATTGTTATACACTTGTTATTTTACATGGGGTTGTACTTTGTGCCTTTATTATTTGACATATGTACACAGAGTGTATAATGAGTGTATAATAATGATACAACGTTTTATAAATACAGCCCTAAATCTGTGTCTTTTATAATGCCCAGTACACATGGGACAGCCCAATCAACTATCTATTATATATCTATCTATCTATCTATCTATCTATCTATCTATCTATCTATCTGTCTGTCTGTCTGTCTGTCTGTCTGTCTGTCTGTCTGTCTGTCTGTCTAACTATTATCTATCTATTATCTATCTATCTATTATCTATATACCTATCTATCTATCTATCTATCTATCTATCTATCTAGCGATCGTTCGGAAAGGAACGAAGGTACACACATTACGATTAAAGCCCAATACCGTCGGATCCGATGGTTATCGGGCGGTGAAGCTGGGTACACACAGAGAACGTAAAAAAAAGACGAGCGCTCGGCACGGGACAAATCTCTGTCGGTCGGGGCAGGGGCAATAGTCATGCGACAGTCGCTGCACAAAGAAATATTGGTCGAATTGGGCCGAAAAATCGACACGTGTGTACCCAGCTGAAAGGTTGCCATACCTGGGCCAATGTTGTAAACATCCGACATACAATCTAACATCAGTTGATTGGCGTGAAAAATCTGATTTTCCCGATTGTTATTGACGCGAAATTAGATGGTAAAATCGATCGTAGATTACGAAGGGGAGAAAGTTTTTTTTTTTTAGTAGTTGGTAATGAATTAAAATGAATGTAGTGTTTCCGACGTACCGATTAAATGTTAATGTAAAGCTAACCTCCAACTAGACAGACATTCGGCATTAATCAACAGAACAAATATATGTGCGGTACATCTACCTACACATAACATTGTACATCTGTTAGTAAAGTAACGGTCGGTTTTAAGATTGTCAATTACCATCGTAATAACCATTTGCAGTCGGGTTGGGGCCCCCACCCCCCCTTTAGACCTTTTTAAATTCCAAACCCATCATAGTGTGCCCAATAATACTGGAAACCATGTCGGCACCAAAGTTCACCACGACGGTACGAATATGATCCTACATTATTTACAAAAGGTCTGAGCTACGATTTGGAATAAAGACGAAGACGTATTGGTCAGTGGCCAGTCAGAGAATGGACATAATATGGTGTATATTTTATCTTATATTAATATATCTGTGGAAATGCGGTATCATTAACTTGTGCATGTGTGGATAAATTGTTGTGGCTGGTAGATCTATGCGCTATTATGCATTTTTGTACAATATCTATTAGGATCCTGTGGAGGAGGGATGGTTTTATACCTAAGATGGGTGGTACACACCGCAGATATTTCACAGCAAACGAACGATCACGGCACTGTCGGTCTGACCGGATGGAAAATAATGCTGGTGTGGGGCCATTCGATTCCATTGCGATTGCGTTGCGCTGCAGTGTGGGCGTGAGAACGCAAAATCGCAATCGGCAAGGCACCCGAAAAGGCTGGTGGTTGCAGTGGAGCCTAGCCCTTTACAGTGATCACAGACGGAAGGCAAAAAAAAAAAAACCTGTCAAAAAGGGGGGGAGGGGGGGAATTCCTTCACTCTCCAAACAAGGAAGTATCCGTGAATTAGCCAAAACTACAGTTATATGTATTAATACCAGGTAAATTCTTAAATTATTTATAGTACCCCCTGTACCAACCAGAACTTTACAGTAATGTATTACATCCAGTAATTCTAAATATTATATAAGTACCCCTGTACCAACCAGAACTACAGATATGGTTATTACTTACTAGTAATTCTACACTATTATATAGGATCCCCGTACCGGACAAGACACTACAGTAGTATTGTGTTAATACCCAGTAATTCTCATATTATATAGTACCCCTGTACCAACCCAGAATATACAGTATATGTATTAATACTAGTAAGTCGCAATTATATTAGGATACCCGTACCCAACCAGAACTAAGTCTATGTGTATATATCCAGTAATTCTCAATATTATAGGATATCCCTGTTAGCCAACCAGAACATCAGTTAGTTCAATACCCAGTAATTCTCATAGTATATATAGACTGTACCCCAGAACTAACAGTCAGGTCATTAAATAGAATTCTCATATTATTATAGTATCCCTGTACACCAACCAGAACTACAGTGTATGTCAGATATCAGTTAATTCTCAGATTATATAGTGATTCCCTTACCAACCAGAACATAAGTATATGTTATAATACAGTAATTCTCCAATATATATAGTATCCCTGTACCCAGAAACTACAGTAGTATTAATCTCAGTAACTTCTCAAATTATAGTAGATCCCTTACCAACCAGAACTACAGTATGTATTAATATCGTAATTCTCAATATATATAGTATCCTGTACCAACCAGACACCTCAGTATAATGTATAATACGAAGTAAGGGTGCCACATTGCTGCGTTTTTTTGCGTTTGCGCTTGCGTTTGCGATTTTCAAAATCATTGAAAACTGGCAACGCAAAAAAAGAGCTTTTCGGGTGCGATTGCATTTTGATTTCTGGCATTTTAATCGCAAGCATCGTTTTTCCTATACTGTATTGAAGAATACGCAATCGCACAAAACGCAACGGAGGAAATCGCACATTAAATCGCTTGCGTTTGCGTTGCGTTGCAGTGTGGCCAGCCATATTCTAAATATTGTAAGTATCCTCTACCACCAGAACTAACAGTATATGTATTAGACCAGTAATTCAATATTATATAGGTACCCCTAATACCAAACCAGAACTACAGTATATGTATTAATACAGTAATTCTCCAATATTATATAGTACCCTATACCCAACCCAGAAACTACAGTATATGTATTAATACCATTAATTCCAATATATATAGTACCCTCTATTACCAACCAGAACTACGTATTATGATTATACCAGAATTCTTCAAGATATGATATGCTGTGAAGGTTTCATTTCAATGGTTCATGGTTATATTGTGTATTTCAATTAGATCAAATGGACTTGAAAGTGTCTTTGAAGACGTTTCCTAGTAATCACGACTGGATCTTCTCAAGCATTCTGAATTGACGTCGAGACAGAACGCTCAAGACACAGCAAGGCGTCATTGATAAGAATATAATAGTTCCTTTACACGAATACAAATTATGACGAATTCAAATAAATCCGTCAAACCAGACAGACTATTATAATACGTAATTTCTATGAGACTCTACACAGAACCTATATTAATTTGTAATTATATATATAGTATCTGTACAACAGATCCGTATGTAATTAATACAAATATCAATATAGAGTATCTTACCACAGAAATATAGTATGTAATCCGACTATTTACCAACCAGAACAAATACAGATATGTATTAAACCAGTAATTCCAAATATATAGTATCCCGTACCAACCAGGAAACTACATTATATTATTAATACCAGTAATTCTCAATATTTATAGTATCCATTGTACACAGAACTACAGTGATAGTAGTAATACATTAATTTAATATTAGATAGTATCCCGTACCAACCAGAACTACAGATATAGTTTAATACAGTAATGTCTCAATATTAATAGTATCTGACCACAAGAACTACAGTATATGTATGAATACCAGTAATTCTCAAATTTATATACCCGGTACCAACAAGAACTATAGTAGAGTTATTTTTTGTTAATACCATAATGTCTCGAATTATATAGTATACCCTGTACCCAACCAGAAACTACAGTATATGTATATACCAAGTAATATCATATGAAGAGTATACCTGTACCAACCAGATGAAGGTATATGTATTAATAACAGTAATTTCAAGATTTTTTTAGTTTTAGAAACTTATCCAGACCATTTTTAAAGCTATCAATGAAAATTGCCATTACCACATCGCTGGAAGACAGTTCCAAAGTTTCACCATTCTCACTGTAAAATATTTTGAAACTTTTCCTAACCTGAAAATGAAACTTATTTTTTTCCAATCTTAAAGGATGTCCACGTGTGTCTGATATACAGTAACCAATGCACCAGAGAATTATATTATGGCCCATTAATTATATTTCTATAAAGTGATCATATCCCCACGCAAACGTCACTTTCCCATTGTAAACATTATACTCTGTCTAGGTGGGTCTATAAGTGTTTAGGCTGTACGGACGTTACACTGTGTCTAGGTGGGTCTTATAGTGTTGTGGCTGTACGGAGTTAGACTGTGTCTAGGTGGGTCTTAAAAGTGTTTATGGCTGTACGACGTCTACACTGTATTAGGTGGGTCTATAAAGTGTTTATGGCTTGTACGGACGTTACACTGTGTCTAGGTGGGTCTATATAGTGTTGGGGGCTTGTACGGACGTTACACTGTGTCTAGGTGGGTCTATAAAGTGTTTGGCTGTACGGACGTTACACTGTATCTAGGTGGGGTCTATAAAGTGTTTGATGGCTATACGGACGTTACACTGTGTCTAGGTGGGTCTATATGTGTTTGTGGTGTACGGACTTACACTGGGTCTAGGTGGGTCTATATAGTGTTGGCTGTACAGGACGTTACACTGTGGTCTAGGGGGTTCTCTAAAGTGTTGGTGGCTGTACGGACGTTACCTGGGGCTGGTAGGTTATAAAGTGTTTATGGCTTTACGGATGTTAAAATGTGTCAGGTGGGTCTATAAATGTGTGGTGGTGTAAGGACGTTACACTGTGTCTAGGTGGGTCTATATAAAGTGTTGGTGGCTGTACGGACGTTTACACTGTGTCTAGGTGGGTCTATAATGTGTGGTGGTGTACGGACGTTACACTGTGTTAGGTGGGTCTATAAAGGTTGGTGGCTGTACGGCGTTACACTGTGTCTAGTGGGGTCTATTAAAGTGTTTATTGCTGTACGACGTTACACTGTGGTCAGGTGGGTCTATAAGTGTTTGGGGCTGTACGGACGTTACACTGTATCTAGTGGGTCTATATAGTGTTTGTGGCTGTACGGACGTTACACTGGGGTAGGTGGGTCTATATAGGTTTAGGGCGTACGGACGTTTACACTGTGTCTAGGTGGGTCTATATAGTGTTTAGGCTGTACGGACGTTACACTGTAGGTGGGTTCTAATAGTGTTTAGGGCGTACGGACGTTACACTGTGTCTAGGTGGGTATTATAGTGTTTAGGGGCCTGTACGGGACGTTACACTGTATCTAGGTGGGTCTATAAAGGTGTTGTGGCTGTACGGACTTACAACTGTGTCTAGTGGGTCTATAAAGTGTTTAGGCTGTACGGACGGTACACGTGTATAGGTGGGTCTATAAAGTGTTTGTGGCTGTACGGACGTTACACTGTGTCTAGGTGGGTCTATAAAGTGTTTGTGGCTGTACGGACTGTGTCTAGGTGGGTCTATAAAGTGTTGGTGGTTTACGGACGTTACACTGAGTCTAGGTGGTTTCTAGGGGTTCTAACGGGACGTTACACTGTGTATAGGTGGGTCTATATAGTGTTTGTGGCTGTACAGACGTTAACTGTGTCTAGGTGGGTCTATAAAGTGTTTGTCGCTCTACGAACGTTACACTGTGTCTAGGTGGGTCTATAAAGTGTTGGTGGCTGTACGGACTACACGTGTTAGGTGGGTCTGATAAGTTGGTGGCTGTAGGACATTACACTGTGTCTAGGTGGGGTATAAAGTGTTTTGTGGCTGTCGAACGTTTACACTGTGTCTAGGTGGGTCATAAAGTGTTATGGCTGTACGGACGTACACTGTATCTAGGTGGGGGTCTATAAAGTGTTTTGTGGCTTTACGAGTTACACTGTGTCTAGGTGGGTCTATAAAGTGTTGGTGGCTGTACGGACGTTACACTGTTGTGGGTCTATAGTCTAAGTTGGTGGTGTACGGGACGTTAACACTGTGTCTAGGGGGTCTATGAAGTGTTTGTGGCTGTACGGACGTTACACTGTATCTAGGTGGGTTCATAAAGTGTTTGTGGCTGTACGGACGTTACATGTGTCTAGGTGGGTCATATAAGTGTTATGCTGTACGAGTTACACTGTATCTAGGGGGTCTATAAGTGTTTGTGGCGTACGACGTGTACACTGTGGTATAGGTGGGTCTATATAGTGTTTATGGCTGTACGGGACGTTACACTGTTCTAGGTGGGTCTATATAGTGTTTGTGGCTGTACGGACGTTACACTGTGTCTAGTTGGGTCTATATAATGTTTATGGCTGTACGGATGTTACACTGTGTCTAGGTGGGTCTATAAAGTGTTTGTGGCTGTTCGGATATTACACTGAGTCTAGGTGGGTCTATATAGTGTTTATGGCTGTACGGACGTTACACTGTGTCTAGGTGGGTCTATAAAGTGTTTGTGGCTGTACGGATGTTACACTTGAGTCTAGGTGGGTCTATATAGTGTTATGGCTGTACGGACGTTACACTGAGTCTAAGTGGGTCTATATAGTGTTTATGGCTGGCGGGACGTTACACTGTGTCTAGGTGGGTCTATATAGTGTTTGTGGCTGTACGGACGTTACACTTAGTCTTGGTGGGTCTATTATAGTGTTTATGGCTGTACGGGACGTTACACTGTGTCTAGGTGGGTCTATATAGTTTTGTGCTGTGTACGGGACGTTACACTGTGCTAGTGGGTCTATAAAGTGTTTGTGGCTGTCTACGAAACGTTAACACTGTGTCTAGGTGGGTCTATAAAGTGTTGGTAGCTTGGTACAGGACGTTACACTCGTCTAGGTGGGTCTATAAAGTGTTTATGGTTGTTACGGACGTTACACTGTATCTAGGTGGGTCTATATAAAGTGTTGTGGCTGTACGAACGTTACACTGTGTCTAGGTGGGCTATAAAGGTTGGGTGGCTGTACGACGTTACACTGTGTCTAGGTGGTCTCAAAGTGTTGGTTGTAGACGTTACACGTTCTAGGGGGTCTATAGGTGTTAGGTGTACGGGACGTTACACTGTATCTAGGTGGGTCTATAAAGTGTTTTGGTGTACGGAACGTTACACGTTGTCTAGGGGGTCTATTATAGTGTTGGGGGCGTACGGACGTTACACTGTGTCTGGTGGGTCTTTTAATAGTTTGGTTTTGGTGTACGGACATACACTGTCTTGGTGGGTCATATAGTGTTGGCTGTAGGACCTTACATGTGTCTAGGGGGGCATATAGTGTTTGGGGCTGTACGGGACGTTACACTGGTCTAGGTGGGTCTATATAGTGTTGGGGCTGTAGGACGTTACACTGTGTCTAGGTGGGTGCTATAGAGTTGTGTGGGGGCTGTAAGGACATTACACTGTGTCTTGGTGGGTCTATATAGTGTTTGGGGCTGTACGGACATTACACTGTGTCTAGGTGGGTCTATATAGTGTTTGGGGCTGTAGGACGTTACACTGTGTCTAGGTGGGTCTATTAAGTGTTTGTGGCTGTACGGACGTTACACTGTGTCTAGGTGGGTCTATATGTGTTTGGGGCTGTACGGACGTTACACTGTGTCTAGGTGGGTCTATAATACAGTGTTTGGGGTACGGACGTTACACTGTGTCTAGGGGGGTCTATATAGTGTTGGGGCTGTACGGACGTTACACTGTGTCTAGGTGGGGTCTTAAAGTGTTTGTGGCTGTCGGACGTTACACTGTGTCTAGGTGGGTCGATAAAGTGTTTTGGGCTGACGGACGTTACACTTGTCTAGGTGGGTCTTATAGTGTTTGGGGCTGTACGGACGTTAAACTGTGTAGGTGGGTCTATAAAGTGTGGTGGCTGTACGGACGTTACACTGTGTCTAGGTGGGTCTATAAAGTGTTGTGGGCTGTAAGGACGTTACACTGTGTCTAGGTGGGTCTATAAAGTGTTTGTGGCTGTACGGACGTTACACTGTGTCTAGGTGGGGTCTATAAAGTGTTTGGGCTTTACGGACGTTACACAGTGTCTAGGTGGGTCTATAAAGTGTTTGTGGCTGTACGGACGTTACACTGTGTCTAGGTGGGTCTATATAGTGTTTCTGGCTCTACGACGTTACACTGTGTCTAGGTGGGTCTTATAGTGTTTGTGGCTGTACGGACGTTACACTGTGTCTAGGTGGGTCTATAAATGTTTGGGGCTGTACGGACGTTACACTGTGTCTAGGTGGGTCTACAAAGTGTTTGTGGCTGTACGGACGTTACACTGTGTCTAGGTGGGTCTATATAGTGTTTGTGGCTGTACGGATGTTACACTGTGTCTAGGTGGGTCTATAAAATGTTTGGGGCTGAACGGACGTTACACTGTGGTAGGTGGGTCTACAAAGTGGTTTGTGGCTGTACGGTTGTTACACTGTGTCTAGGTGGGTCTTATAAGTGTTTGTGGCTGTACGGACGTTACACTGTGTCTAGGTGGGTCTTATAGTGTTTGTGGCTGTACGGACGGTACACTGTGTCTAGGTGGGTCTATAAAGTGTTGGTGGCTGTAGGATGTTACACTGTGTCTAGGTGGGTCTATAAGTGTTGGTGGCTTGTATGGATGTTACAATGTGTCTAGGTGGGTCTATATAGTGTTCTGGGCTCTACGGATCGTACACTGTGTCTAGGTGGGTCTATAAGTGTTTGGGCGTCAGGACGTACACTGTTCAGTGGGTCTATAAGTGTTGTGGCTGTAGGGACGTTTACACTGTGTCTAGGTGGGTCTTATAAAAGTGTGGTGGCTGTATGGATGTTATGGGTCTACTGGGAGTGTTGGTGTACACTGTTAGGTGGGTCTATATAGTGTTTTGGGCTGTACGGACGTTACACTGTGTCTAGGTGGGTTCTATAAAGTGTTGTGTGGCTGTATGGTAGGTACAACTGTGTCTAGGTGGGTGCTATATAGTGTTTTGGGCTGGTAAACGGACGTTACACTGTGTCTAGGTGAGGTATATGATTAGTGTTTTGTGGGCTGTGACGGTCATTACACTGTGTCTAGGTGGGTCTATATAGTGTTTAGGGCTGTACGGACGTTAAACTGGGTCTAGGTGGGGTCATATAGTGTTGGTGGCTACGGACGTTACACTGGTCTAGGTGGGTCTATATAGTGTTTGTGCTGTACGGTCGTTACACTGTGTCTAGGTGGGTCATTATAGTGTTTAGGGCTGTACGGACGTGTACACTGTGTCTAGGTGGGTCTTATAAAGTGGTTGTGGCGGTAACGGACGTTACACTGGGTCTAGGTGGGTATCATATAGTGTTTAGGGCTGTACGGGAACGTTACACTGTGTCTAGGTGTCTATAAAGTGTTGGTGCGGTACGGACGTTACACTGTGTCTAGGTGGGTCTATATAGTGTTGGGGCTGTCGGACGTTCCACTGTGTCTAGGTGGGTCTATATGTGTTTGGGGCGTACGGATGTTACACTGGTCTAGGTGGGTCTATAAAGTGTTGTGTGGATGTACAGGACGTTACACTGTGTCTAGGTGGGTCTATATAGTGTTTGTGGTTGTACGGTCATACACTGGTCTAGGGGGTTCATATAGTGTTTAGGGCTGTACGGACGTTACACTGTGTCAGGTGGTTCTATATAGTGTTGGTGGCTGTACGGGACGTTACACTGTGTCTAGGTGGGTCTATAAGTGTTTAGGGCTGTACGGACGTTACACTGTGTCTAGGGGGTCTATAAAGTGTTGGTGGCTGTACGGACGTTACACTGTGTCTAGGTGGGTCTATATAGTGTTGGTGGCTGTACGGACGTTACACTGTGTCTAGGTGGGTCTATTATATGTTGGGCTGTACGGATGTACACTGTGTTCTAGGTGGGTTCTATAAAGTGTTTGTGGCTTGTACAGACGTTACTGTGTCTAGGTGGGTCTAATATAGTGTTTGTGCTGGTACGGTATTACACTGGGTCTAGGGGGGTCTATTATAGTGTTTAGGGCTGTACGGACGTTACACTGTGTCTAGGTCGGGTCTATATAGGTTGGTGGATGTGTACGGACGTTACACTGTGTCTAGGTGGGTCTAATAGGTTGTGGCTGTACGGAATACTGTGTAGGAGGGTATAAAGTGTTTGTGGCTGTACGGACGTTACACTGTGTCTAGTTGGGTCTATATGTGTTTTGGCTGGGGACGTTACACTGTGTTAGTGGGTATAGTGTTGTGGCTGTACGGCATTACACTGTGTCTAGGGGGTCTATATAGTGGTTTGTGGCTGTCTGTACGGACGTTACACTGTGTCTAGTTGGGTCTATATAGTGTTTGTGGCTGTACGGATGTTACACTGTGTCTAGGTGGGTCTCTAGTTGTTTGTGGCTGTAACGAAGTTTACACTGTGTTAGGGGGGTCTATATAGTGTTGGTGCGGTAAGGACGTACACGTGTCTAGGTGGGTCTATATAGTGTTTGTGGTGTACGGACGTTACACGTGTTTAGGAGGGTCTATAAGTGTTTGTGGCTGTAAAGGACGTTACACTGTGTCTAGTTGGGTCTATAGTAGTGTGGTGGGTGTACGGACGTTACACGTGTCTAGGTGGGTCTATATAGTGTTTGTGGCTGTACGGACGTTACACTGTGTCTAGGTGGGTCTGATATAGGTTTGTGGCTGTAAGGTCATTACACGTGTCTAGGTGGGTCTATATAGGTTAGGGCTTACGGAAGTTTACACTGGTCTAGGTGGGCTATATAGTGTGTGGTGGCTGTTACGGACGTTACACTGTGTCTAGGTGGGTCTATATAGTGTTGGTGGCTGTAGGGCAATACAATGTGTCTAGGTGGGTCTATATAGTGTTTGTGGCTGTACGGTCGTTAATGTTAGGTGGGTTTATAGGTTTAGGGCTGCGGACGTACACTGTTCTAGGTGGGTCTTATAGTGTGGTGGCTGGTACGGACGTTACACTGTGTTAGGTGGGGAATATAGTGTTTGTGGCTTGTACGGACGTTAACACTGGTCTAGGGGGTCTATAAGTGTTTGTGGCTGTACGGACGTTACACTGTGTCTAGGTGGGTCATATAGTTGTTGTCGGGCTGATACGGGGACGTTACACTGTGTCTAGGTGGGTCATAAGTGTTTGTGGCTGTACGGACGTTAACTGGTCTAGGTGGTTAGATAATGGTATGGGCTGTAGGAGGT
>JAACNH010003544.1:0-28373 GCA_019447015.1 Hymenochirus boettgeri
ATGTTCCAATATCCAGGACTTAAGTAAAATCGATTTTACTCTCACGCGCGCTACTTTCGAGCTTTCGCGTTCGAACGTTCGAGGTAACATGGACATTTTACTCGCAGATTCGATACTCGCGTATAGGCTGTAATGGAGACTTTACTCGCAGATTCGATGTTCACGCCCTAATACATGACATTTTTACTCTCGATTCGATGCTCTCGATAGGCTGTAAGGAACTTTACATCGCAGGATTCGATGGTTCACGCCTCGGAATACCTGGACTTTTGACTCGCGGATTTCGCGGTTCGGAACGTTCGAATAAATCCGCGAAGCCGGGAATTGCGAAGGCCGCGTCCGACAGTTCGAGAAGTGGTCCGGTCTGTTCGAACTCGAACATTCGGCTCGAACTCGGGTTCAGGTCGAAGTGCTATGCATCCCTATTGATCACGTTTAACACTGCTCTTTCGAGACTTTTCTCCCTAACAATTGCGGCCCTCTTACCTCCCAATGGCCAATGTTACGCCAGGTGCTAGCCATCGCAGCATTTGCGAAGGGGCAGTGAGCTGAGAAGGAAAGAGGAGAGAGTGGGAGAGAATGGTGGAGAGAGAGTAGGATGAAAGGGTAGGGAGAAGAGGAGGAGAAACAGAGAGGGGGGAGAGAGTGGGAAAAAGTGGGGGAGAGAGAGTTGGGGGGATAAAAACAAAAAAAAAAAAAAGGGAGGGGGGAAATGAGGGGAGAGGGGGAGAAAGTGATGGGGAGAGAGAGTGGTGGTAAAAAGGAGGGGGAGAGAGAGTGGGGGAAAAGAGTTGGGAGAAAGTGGGATGGGTGGAGAGGGGAGAAAAGGCTGGAGACAGAGGGACGTGGAGCGAAAGAGTGAGAGGAGATCGAGTGGGGGAGAAAGAGTGAGGGGTCGAGAGAGTGGGGAGCAAAGTGAGGGAGAGAGAGTGGTTGCTAAGAGTTTTTGGAGAACGTGAGCCACATTTGGGGGCTCGAATATGGGGATACCAGGATGGAGACGAGGGGGAGAGTGGGTAACGACTGAAGTGGTGATGAGTCGAGCGTGGGGAAAACCTTGGAGGGAGACGAGTTGTGAGAAAGAGTGAGGGGAGATAGATGGGGGAGAAAGAGTTTTTGGAGACGTGAAATTGGGGGGAGAAAAGAGTGGGGGCGAACAGGATTTGAAAGAGGGGAAGTGGGAGAGCATTAGTTCAAATTCAGTAACTTTAATTGATTACTACAACTATATATAGGACATTTCAGGACGCTATGTCCCTTCTTCAAGGTTCTAAACCAGCATCAGTGTACAAAACATTTCTACCCATGGATCCCCCACATACATAATCAAGGTAGGTTTCACTTCTTGGCTGGATGTATTTGCCTTAAGGAGTAGAGGGCAAGAGTATTCATCCCTACCCACTTATCTGGCTAAACGTCCAACAGCCGTGTGCTGGCATGTACTGTGGACTGCATGGACATGCCTTTAAACAGCCTTTTTTTTAGAAAGCACTTCTGGTTAAATGAGCCCTGAGTAGCCATCTAAATTACATTTTTATTAGTAAAAATCCATAAATGCTAATGTTACACGTATATACTAAAGTGTTATACTATTTATACCTTCTTGGTAGCTTACAGACAGTGAAAACTGCCATCAGATGCTCAGACCACATGAAATGCCAAGGAGGAAAGACTCTGTGTGTTTCTAAAATAAGAATTTTTATCATTTTATGCAGGTTATTTTCTAACTTTTTTGAGTACTATCTGCTTGATTTAATTCTAACTTCATACTGTTGGTAATGAATTTCTTTTTTTATCGGGACAACCCCTTGCGAGAGCCAATAACAGGAACCTCACTTCCTCCCTGGTCTCCATCAAGCTTGAGCTGCCTCAGTGTGTTCCTGTTTCTTGGTCGCCCGTGGATCTAACCTGCATGTTCGGTATAATTACTTTTGTGAATTCACCTTCTCCATAGCTGTCTCTTCTCTCCTGTCCAAGACTCGTGCATGGTTTAACATTGCAGTCAAAGCCACAAGCCTGGGAGCTCCATGGAGGAAATGGGGTGGGAGTCAAACTGTCCAATTCTGTATTCTTGATCTGTTCATCCATTCAAATAATAATCTGATGCTTGGGTTGGCCAGTTTCTCCTCCCTATCAGGAGATGGACTTGACACTTACCCTGTAAGGCATAATCATTGGCAGTGCATGAGTGAGTCAGCTATTTCCCTTTTACTCATTTATTGTTAGATGGGGCTTCTGGCGGACTGTTAGTTTGGGGGTTTTAGCATTTTAGCTCGCGGAACTTACCGGACGTTTTATGAGCCAAGTACTATCACTTTCAGGCCTGCTGTCTTCTTCAGTTCTCGTTCGGTGCATCCGTAATTGATAACCCGGCCTATCCTGAGCACCTCAAAGGGAAACCCTGTGTGTGGAGATATTTGCCATATTGACTGCTAGTGCTGGGACTATAGGGTCTGTAATATTGTTTACACAAAATGCGACACATTTTATTTTAAACCTGAACAAGAACACAATCCCTTTACTGGAAAAGAAAGTTAATAAATTTTAATTATATTATAAATGTAATGTTACATGTCCTTGATACAGCTTTTAAATCGAATCATTGTCCTAACTTTGTATTTCTATTTTGCATTACATGCCTCCATACGCCCTCACTATGACCTCATTTGCACACCGCAATAGACAGTAATGACACCCCGAGCGTTCCCAAAAAATCACCCTCATGGCCCTTTGATGTCCCCTGTGCAAGAGTTATATTACATTTTACATTACTATTATTGAGAGTTACGTGCACAACAAGCTAATAAATGCCTTTTTGTAGTTTAGAGAATGGAGTATTTCCATAGGCAATTCATTTTAGACAATTTGTCAGACTTTTTCTTAGTAGAATTTACGTAGACCTATATCTGCTTGAGATGTTCAACAGATTCTGTTTGGTTTACAAGAAGATCACATTTGAAACTGTACCTGGAGAACGTGCTGGGACTGCGGTCCCATTCACCTTACGATACTTAGCGCGGCTATAGTTATTCGTTTAGAAGCAATCATTATTTTAACTAAGAGGAGAAGTTTTTGTATAAACTTTGCATCTCGCATGAAACGGCCTTCTGTGAATTTTAAAACCTTTATCCTGTGACACAGTTTATGTAATCAAATAAATCATAGCTGATTGTGTCGGGACACCGGCCGAATACAATGAATGGCTACAGGTGAATTCAGCAATGATTCCCCGACCGGGACATCTGATGCATCAACCTATATGGAATCAGCATGTGCGGTGTGAGTGATCGGCCACATGTAAAAGAATCAAACAACCGTAATCCGGCCGGATTTATTAGATCTGCCACAGCTGAATGCATCAAATAACAAGTTATCAGCAATAATTTTTTTTTATATCTGCCACATCGCTGAATGCAATCAAACACCGGTAACAGCAATGAATTAGATCTGTCACAGCTGAATGCAATCACACCGTTAATAAGCAATGATTAGATCTGTCCACAGCTGAATCATAAACAACAGTAATCACAATGATTAGATCTGTCCACGCTGAATCAATCAAACAACAGTTTATCAGTAATGTTAGATCTGTACACAGTTGATGCAATCAAACTACAGTAATCAGCAATGATTAATCGGCCACAGCTGAATGCATCAAACCACAGGTTTTGAGCATGATAATCTGACACAACTGAATACAACCAAACTCAGGTATCAGCATGATTAAATCGACACGTCCTGAATGCATCAAAACTACAGTTAATCGAAATATTAGATCTGACACCGCGAATGCCATCAAGGTACAGGTAATCAGCAATAATTAGATTCTGCCACCGCTTAAACAATCACTACAGGTAATCAGCACTAATTAGAATCTGCCACAGCTAATGCAATCAAATTACAGGTAATCACATGATTAGATTGGGGCCACAGCTGAATGCAAATCAAACAACAGGTAATCAGCCATGATTAGATCCCAGCCACAGCTGAATCCATCAAGGTACAGTAATCAGAGGATTAGATCTGACACAGCTGAATACATCATACTACAGGTAATCAGCAATGATTAAAT
Source organism: Hymenochirus boettgeri (assembly GCA_019447015.1). Taxonomy (NCBI): domain Eukaryota; kingdom Metazoa; phylum Chordata; class Amphibia; order Anura; family Pipidae; genus Hymenochirus; species Hymenochirus boettgeri. Next base: position 4,073 of record JAACNH010003544.1, read on the forward strand.
CTGCCAAGCTGAATGCAATCAAACTACAGGTAATTAGAAATTATTAAATCTACACCCGTGAATGCAATCAAACTACGTAATCAGCACTGTTTAGACCTGACCAGCTGAATACCATCAAACTATAGGAATCAGAATGATTAATCTGAACAGCTGAATGCATCAAACAACGGTAGTCAGCCATGATTAGATCTGCACAGTTGAATGCACTCAAGACAACAGTAATCAGCAATGATATATCTTGCCACTACTGACTGCAATCAAACTACAGATAATCAGCAATGATTAGAATCTGTCACATCTGAATGCAATCAAACAACAGCCTAATCAGCATGATTAGATCTGCACAGCTGAATGCACTCAACACAGTTATCGCAATGATTAAATCTGCACAGTTGAATGCAATCAACACAGGTAAGCAGCAATGATTATTCTGTCCAGCTGAATGCAATCAAACAACAGGTTTAGCAGTAATGATTAGATCTGACACAGTTGATGCAATCAAACACAGGTATCAGCATGATGAGATCTGTCCACAGCTGAATGCATCACACAACAGGTTTTTCAGCAATGACTTAGATCTACACAACTGAATACCACCCAAACTACAGGTACTCAGCAATGATTATCTGACACAGCTGAATGCATCAAACTACAGTTAATCAATAATGAGTAGATCCTGTCACAGCTTTAAATGCCATCAAACAAACAGGTAATCAGCAATGATAGATCTGTCACAGCTGAATGCATCAAACAACATGTTTATCACAATTATTAGATCTGACCCAGGTGAATGCAATCAAACCAACAGGTATCATTCAGATTAGACTGTCACACTGAATGCCATCAACAACAGGTTATCAGCAATGATTAGATCTGACACAGTTAAATGCAATCAAACTACAGGTAATTCATGCAATGATTAGATCTGCCACAGCTGATGCAATCAACAACAGTTTTGTCAGCAATGATTATATCTGACCCAACTGAATACCCCCAAACTACATGTAATCAGCCATGTTAAATCTGACACAGCGCATGCATCAAACTACAGTTAACAGAAATGATAGATCTGTACAGCTGAATGCAATCAACAACAGGTCAAAAATGATTAGATCTGTCACAGCGGAAGCATAAACACAGGTAATCAGAATATTAGATCTGTCACCGCTTGAATGCAAGCAAACAACAGGTCTCAGAATGATTAGATCTGTCACATCTAATGCAACCGAACACCGTTAATCAGCAATGATTAGATCTGCACAGCGGAATGCAATCAACAACAGGTCATCAAAATGATTATATTGCCACAGCTGAATGCATCAAACTACAGGTAATCAGCAATGTATTGATCTGACACACTTGAATGCACAAACTACAGTCACTAGCATGATTAGATCTGACACAGTTGCATGCAATCAACACGGTAATCACAATGAGTAGATCTGCCACGCTGAATCAACCAAACAACAGGTTTTCAGCAATGATGAGATCTGACACAACTGAATACAACCCACGACCGGTAAATCAGCAATGATTAAAATCTACACAGCTGAATGCAAATCAAACACAGTTACTCAGAAATGATTAGATCTTGACCAGCTGAAGCAATCAAGGTCACAGGTAATCAGGCAATAATTAGATCTGCCACAGCTGAATACAATCAAACTACAGGTAATAGGCAATAATTAGATCTGCCACAGCTGAATGCCATCAAACTACAGGTAATCACAATGTTATATTTGCCACACTTGAATGCAATCAAACTACAGGTAATCACAATGATTAACATCTCCACCGCTCGAATTAAATCAAGTTAGGTAATCAGCATGATAGATCTGACACGCTGATACAATAACTTCAGGTAATCAGCAATGATTAAATCTGCCACAGCTGAATGCAATCAACCTACAGGTAATTAGAAATTATTAAATCTGACACAGCTTGAATGCAATCACACTACAGTAACCAGCAATGATTAGACCGGACACAGCTGAAATACAATCAAACTATAGGGCATCAGAAAATGATTAATCTGAACACAGCTGACTGCCATCAACAAACAGGTAGTCATCAATGATTAGATCTGACACACCTGGGATGCAATTAAAACTCACAGGTAATCATGCAATGATCGATCGACACAGCTTATACAATCAAACTACAGGTATCAGGCAATGATTAGATCTGACACAGCTGAATGCAATCAAAATCACAGGTAATAAGAAATTATTAAATCTGACACAGCTGAATGCAATCAACTACGGTCACCAGCATGATTAGACCTGACATAAGCTGAATCCAATCAAACTATAGGTAATCCAGAACTTATTAGATCTGACACAGCTGAAGCAATCAAGAAACGTATCAGCAAGATTAGATCTGACACAACTGAATGCAATTAAACTACAGGTAATTCATCAATGATTCAAACAAAAAAAAAAAACAAAAAGATCTGACACCCGCTGAATACAATCAAACTACAGTATCAGCAAGATTAGAATCTGACACAGCTGAATGCAATCAACTATAAAAAACGGTATCGGGCAATGATTAGATCTGACATCAGAGAATGCAGCATTAAACAACAGGTAATCAGCAGATTAATCCGACACAGCTGAATCAACAAACTACAGTTAATCAGGCAATGATTAGATCTGACACATGATGAATGCAAGTAAACACATGTATCAGAATGATTAGATTCTGACACCCCTGAATGCAATCAAAAACATGTCATCATAAATGACTGGATCTGCCACAGCTGAATATAATCAAGATATGGGTAATCTCAATGATTAATCTGACACACCTGAATGCAATCAAACAACAGGTAAATCAGAATGACTGGATCTGCCACAGCTGAATATAATCAAGATATGGTTTAATCATGCAAATGATTAGATCTGACACAGCCTGAATTGCAATCAGATACAGGTAATGTGTTTGAATTAGGTCCGTGACCACAATTGAATGCACTAGAAACAGGTAATGAATGTTGATGTTTCCTGCTATTAACGTTAATTTCTAAGCACAAAAATGTCAAAATTATAAATTGTAAATTCAGGTGATACTTGATACACTCATGTATTACTAGATGACAGCACACTTACCCAATCATCCGCATATTTGTATCAATTTCAGGTCTCTACTTAAAAACTGAAATAGTCCAAAATTATTTGGGTGAATAAAGGAATAAAGAGAAAGAACATTGTTGTCAATCTCAGCAAACTTATCAGTAGAAAATGTCTACACTTCTTTTTCCTTGTCTTTATTTATATGGAATTTGAAACCTTAACAGAGATTGCATGACTCTTGCTGCATTAAATTGATGTTCCAGTCTTCCTGTTACTTGGCCAGATGAGAATGTTCTAATGCCCTCATCTCCTGGCTCTTACGTAGACTTGGATATTGCAACAATGATACTGCGTTGAGCTTCCTTAACACCTGGTGGTCTATCTTTGCAGCTTAAACAATAGCTTGGAGACTTCAAAAATGCACACACCAGAGATTCAAGAGTCCAAGTCGCCGATCGTAAACAGTACTTTATTTCAGGCGCCTCTGCCACACCGTCAAACATGGGGGGGGGTGAAAGGGCCCGCCTTACGTGGTTGGGAGTCCTGTTCTGGTCTTACTCATGCCTTTTGAAGTCTCCAAGTTACTGGTGTAAGCTGCTGACATCGAACCTAAGCGAAGGGTGTGGGGTCAAGCTTGCCCCGGACCACCAAAGGGAAGGGGAGTAAACTATTCCTGAGTATCCTTAGCACTAGGTCCTATTTCTAACAGTGTGTTAGCGACAGGCACCGGGTTTGCTACACCTGTGGCCTTTAGTATAACTAAGTGTGTACTAATTGTACAAATTTGTTTGCATATAGTGGATCAAGTCAACCTAATAATTTATATATTAGAATTGTGGTCATCTTTCTCTCATTTGCCTCGTTCCTCAGACGGGTGGGAGGGTTAAGGTCTTCTTGTTTTTCCGCTATCTGCTGTTTTAAACTTGTTTTCTCTTCCACCCTCTGTTGTTTTTTCCTCTTTGAGTTCTACTGTCCAACTTTTCCACCCCTTGTGTCTTCACGTAGCAGTCATATCCAGACCCCCCACAAAACACTGCTCACTTAGCACAATTATAAACATAACAAAAATTACCCACGGCATCTATTTTCCTATTTAACAGGCTCTTGGAGCCCTCATCTACTGACACTCTTATCCGCTGTATAATCCCCTCCCTCAGGCAACTCCACTTTCTTTTGCCTGCCCCACCACCTGCAGTTCTGAAATCTTTCTCCCCTGTCACCCACACTGAAGTCTTCGACCTTCTGTTGTCCTGCTGCTTACAATGTGTACCCTTGATCCCATTCCTCATTCTACTCAGACACTGCGCTAAAATCCTTTTCCCCTGGCTCTTGCCTTACATTTTATTTCTCCCCGACCTCGGGGATTTTTTTTTTTTTTAACCTATTATCCAATTAGAATTTCTCCATGGCCAATCCATTATCTCTCAGTATAGATTTGTGAAGTTAAAGGGGAACTGTGATGCGTAATAATGCTCAAAAAACATCAGCCGTAATCAATTCTTTGTTTAAAGGGAACCTCTATGAAAAAAACACATTCCCATTTTCAAAGTTATTAAATCCATTACTTGTGCCTTCCTTCTGCACCTATGTCAGTGACTTTTTTTCCATGGTGTCAGATCTCTCTAGCAGCACTCCCCTACCCCCCCTCCCTCTCTGTTTACCTCCTCATGTCTCACTACGAAGTTATACATGTGCAGTAGATGTTAAAGTTCAACATGACTGAAAAAACACACCCACCACAGTTGCCAATAGAAAGTAAGGGTCCTGGAGACACGGTCTGTGCTAAAATGACGATCTGTCATTTAATGTGCATGTGACCCATCATAATCAGTGAAGTCTATAGAAGGGGGCAAGTGGCAGCCTTATCTCTGACCATCAAGGCTACCTCTTCCCTGCTAATGCTTATCTCTATGTTTTACAATGGGGAGGCATTGAGCAGGGAGGTGGGATTCATGTCACAGGGATATTGAAGACCACTCTGGGGTTGGGGGGAATTATAGATCACATGGAGAAAGAAGAAGTTCATTTTCCCACTATAGATGCCCTTTACATACTTTCCCCCCTTCATATCAATCCAAATGTATTTTTTTAATTTTTACGAGTGTCTTGCGGATCGCTGATGACCAAACCAAATTGACGTTCCAAACACTACACTAGCGCACTATCGCCATCGCAGGTGTTGCTTGGGCTCAGGAACTGGTGAACATCGCCAAGTATGTAACGAACCTTAATGTTCATGTTTCTATTAGCATGTATACTGAGGAGTTGTGTCTGTGCCTGTATTGCTATATAGCCATGTATGTGCACTTGTGTGTGCGCTGTATATTTTTTTTCTAATTGCTTTTTTAACAATTTATGAAAGTCCTCAGATATATTTAGTATTTTTTGTGATTGTTTTTTGGTGTGTATCAGTTTTGTCTATATATAATCATTTTATTTACCCTGTATCTTGTGTATAGTCGGGTTGTGCTACGCTTTGTTTATGTGTCTGTAAGTGTATCTCAATTTTCTGTACAGTTAACAATATCATTTCTAGTTATGTGAATGTTATCTATAAAAGAAAATTGTGTTATGACCGCAGAGAAAACAAACCTTGAGCTTATTCTAAAAATGGCCACCTGTAATCAGTGTACCTGTACGGGATGTTTTTCCATTTCCTCATCTTACTATTTAAATATTTCGCATTGTTTCTTAGGACTGTCCACCCCTCTTTCCAAAAACTGATACATGTAAGATAACCCCCCAAAACCTTAACTTCGTAGTCCATGTTAGAAATCGACTCCACATAGAGTTATTATACTCCAAGTCTCTCGCTCCACCGCCGCTTCCGGGTTCTTCTCCAGTCCTCTACTGTGGCTTCTCTTTTCTTTTTGGTTCTTGAGCCGCCACTTGAGACTGCTCCGGGAAGGCATCGGATTGGCCATGAGTCACAGTCACTGCGATCATTGGACTCCCTTACCCGGAAGTGCAGAGCCGCGCGATTGAGCGAGGATGAGTCATTAGTATACCGTAATAACTCTTTGTGTGAGCTGATTTCTACCTTTTGCTAAAACGAAGTTAAGGGTTTGGGGAGTTATCGACATTATATCACTTTTTTGAAGAAGGGATTTACATCCCTTTAATCTTGAGCTAAGTGCATTAACATGGTAAGTATGTATTAAATTGGGAAATCATTTTTTTTTATTACTTTGTTGATCATCATTTGTTATATAAATTTTAGTACTTCATATCATGACTATGACAGTGTCTTTTTATCTTGTCACTGTAAGATTCGTTTAGATTTAATTTCAGTAAATGTTCTTTTAAATTATATGTATACTCGTATATCATGCATCTTTTCAGGCCTTTTACATATACTATACTCCTATATACTTTTCTTAGAATACTTTTACTATCGTTAGATACCTTCGTATTCGTGGTGTATTCGTTGGATACCATTTGTGGGAACCACCATTAGCTGGCTTAGCGGTTCCCTCTGTGCTAGCCTCCCAGCACTGCAACTTAATGAAACAATTAACAAGCGATTAGTAACCAATAAGGACTTACTGCAACTCAAATTTGTTAAATTGGGCTTGTTTAATAATCACACAACATGTTCGGACGGCGTGGTCCTTTATCAAGTGTCCTGTTAATGACCACCAGCCGAAACATGGTGTGATGAACAATAAATGAATAATAATTAATAATTAGTGTTCTTTTCCCGTCTGCCACAGGGGGACACTATAGTTGACCCTGTGATTGAAATGTAACTTATTCTAGTTGTTGTTAAGCAATACCCTGTGTCTAGCCCTGTGTGTACATAACATGTATATAGCTGGTCAGGATGAGTTCTCACTGTTCTATAGCTTGATAAAGGGGCAAAGTATCCCCAAATTACTAGGATAAATAATGTGGATATTATGAAAGAAACTTTTAATTTTATTATTGTGCTGCTGTATGTGTCTATATTATTACACACACACTAGCAAAAGTAGGCCCGTTGGTGCACAGTGGAAATTATATTGTGTTGTTTTGGTATGTGTGGATACAAAATCTTTCCACATTAACCTATTTAACGGGGAACTGTGATGAGAAAAAGAAACAGATATTCATAGCCGAGTCTTTGTTTTATCTTGTGTATCTAGCCAACTTCTGTGCCATCCGTGTTCCAGCAGTCAGTGAATATTTCTGTTATGACTGCCCATGAAAGCACCGCCCATAAGGCATAACATTTCACTGCTTCCTGTATGCCTCCGCTTACTCCGAGCCTGGTGCAAACATGCTATTGAAGATTTCATGCCGAGCATCTGTGGTGAAGCTCCACCCTCTCTCAAGCAGCCAATTGTAATGTCCTTAAGCTCCTTATGTGACGCGTGCAATTCAATCTCCTGCTATTCAGGTCGGTGGCCGATGCTGATCTTCTCTGCTGTCCATATTGCAACATCCCAGCTCCCTGCTGAATCTGAAACAATGTTATCAGTGAGGTCCCTGCACTATCACTTAATTTCTCCCTCTGCTGTGGGCAGCTCTTTCCCCCCTCGGCCGCTTTGATCCATGTAGAAGCAGCTTCTTCCTTCCATAGTTTTATCCCCGCCTGTAAACCCGTCTTTGTTGACCTACTATTACAGTTATAGCTTAGCTTCCGTAGTAGGTCTGTAACAAGATCGGCTTACAGGCAGTGATACCTTGTGAGGAAGAGCCATTCGTACAAGTACATGGATCAAAGCAGGCGAGGTGAAGAGCTTCCACAGCAGAAGGAGAAATTATGATCTGTGTGGATCTGCCCCGTAGTGCAGGGAGCATTCATAAATGGTCCCACCAGTGTTTTTTATTTAGTCCCAGAAGTTTAATAACTTTTTTTCACCTTGTACAGGCTTGCCGACCCCCCCCGATGACATCACTAAATAGGGGCGCTAGTAGGGCATTGAAGTGCCCATACCAAACATGGCGGCTCCCAGAACCTGAAAAAGGATTAGCTAATAGACTAATACCAAGGATGTTTAAGCCATAATGAGACCAGTAGGATGCTACAGCGGTAATTGTACCCTTACATATTTGGCTTGTGGTTTTTTCACCACATTCTCCTTTAACTGTTTCGTTAACTGTCTCTGCATACAGGGGAGAGAATAGACCATCATTAAATAAAAAATTTGAAATGAATGAAATAAAAGTTTTACCAAATGGGCATAGTATACTTTGAATTTTGTAAAGCAACACATTTTTAAGATGTTATAATATTTATTAGTGCTCATTTTGTGTAATATTTGTAAAACTATCTGAAAATGAAAACGGAACTTTACTCTGTATATTATGTATGGCTGTAGTGTAGTCCTGCGTATAATCTCCTATATAAAAATAGTTTGTTTAGTTACACAATTACACGCACAATTTTGTAATAAAAATCTACATACATATGTTAATTGTTACAATACTTCATAAATGTGTCCACTTTAGCTTTGTTTACAATTGTGTAAAAACAAAATTAGTATCTAAAAAACATCATTACAATAGATTTCATCAGTCGTACAACAAAGGGGATTTAGTTATATATTTAGAATTATATTTTTTTGTATAATACTAATATGGCAAGCCTTCCAACCACATCAAGGTAATCCTAGTGTGGGAAGGTGCTTTCACACACAAAATATATAAAGTCCCCCTTTAGTCAAACTACTACAATAATACAATCTATAAAACACAATAAAAAAAACAAAACTCAAATGATGAAAATGCAAGCTTTCGAGCACAAGGCTTCTTCCTCAGGCATCATAACAAGACTGAATCTTGTGGACGAACTCTATTTATACACTAGAACAAGACTTTCTGGACATTACACGATGGTTACTTTTGCCCCCATGCCTGCTTGGCTGTCGTAATAAACATAAATAACATTCAATGATCCACGCAGTAATAAAAGAATTAGGCAAGGGTCTTCAACTTTCATCTATGGGTTAATACAGTACAATTCTCCACTACTACAAAAAAATTAGAACAGATTAATTTGAAAAACATAATTTTATAATATATCGTCTGGTGTGGGGAGCTGCACTCTCATCACATCCGATATGGCCCCCTCCTCCTCCCACTCGTTCCCAATGCGTCTCCCATTTCGGCTCCATTCAGATGTATAAGCAAGAATTTCTAATTGGAATCCTCAGAACCATGGATCCCTTCTTTCTTCATTATAGACACTGATGCGGAAGACCTTTTTAAGTAGGGGTTAAAGGGAGAGGAACGTGCGCTATTATTGCTGTGTTCTAAAATACATAAATATATAAAAACAATTAAACACATTCAATTAGCTCAGCTATGGGCACCATAATCTAAATACAAATACCTAGGTGGATATGTGTAACACCATCATTGAATACAATCTACCATTTCCCACGGGATGAAAAGGATTAAAATATGTAAAACCTAATCTATGGACAATTTGATGGGGTGTAATCTCCTATTATATTTCAGGTGCTAACAGGTATGGATCAGTCCATCCTATTAAAGCACGAGAGTGAACAACCCATTAGTCCCTTGGATACTGGTGTTCAATCTTTTATCCTTGACCTCTCTTGGAGTAGAGTCTCCCCTTATCTACACCCTCCACTGGTTTTGACAATCTATGGCCGTCCCTTATGATGTCCAAGGTTGTTTGGGCCACTTGGGAAATGTTTGGCAATGACTGTTATCGTTTTCCATTGTTTTATTTTGTGAGTCATTGGAATGAATCAGCCAATGCTTCACTAATGGCCGTTCTGTATTGGCCATACTCCTTATAACTCGTAGTAGTCTTTCCCCGGAGTATACGCCGCATGGGCACATAATTATATAAATAACATAACTCTTAAGCACGCAATCCTTTGTTTAATTTTTATATGAGCTCCCTATGGGGATGGGGAAGTGGGCCATCCCTGTCCAGTACCTATCTACAGGTTTGACAGCCCTGCCAGTATAGCATCCAGGGTTTTTTAGGTGACTCCGTTCCATGTCCATCGTTTTTTCCATCGATATATCAGTACGGACAAATAAATTGCGTCCCCTCAGTTCGCAAACACTGGCTATGTCTTAAGGGTAGCTGGTCATCCGATAACAGGATATCCACATTGTTAATCAACACCCTTTCTCATGCCTTCTCTACCTGGGAAAACTTGGAGACTAAACGTCATTGTCCTCCTTAGGTTGGGTGTTCACAATATTTTAGGGGATCTTCCACTTTTGGGCTCTACACCTTTCAAGTTCCTCTATATCATCTCCTCCTTATACCCCCGCATCTAAAATTTATCCACATGGCCTGTAATCTGTTTTCGGCTACTTCCCTGTCCGTGGAGTTGTTACAATATCCTCTAAGTAACTGGGAGTAAATTCTCCCTCTTAAGGACCTTCGGGTGGTGGCTTAGGCATGTCGAAAAAAAAAAAAAAATGGGAGTTGCGATAATAGGTTTAGAATACAGAGTGGTTCTTGAATTTTGGCCCCTTTGGATTATGATACGTAGGTCAAGGAAATCTATTGACCATGTGTCACATGCCCATAGTAAATTTGATGGGTATCCAAGTTATTAAGGTATGTGCACACTCCGCCACTTCCTCCCGAGGGCCCCCATCACATTACAAACAGATCCTCAAGTAACGTCTGTATAGGATCAACTTATCCTGAGAGAATAGATAGATAATTACTATATGACAACAATATAGACAATAGATAAGTAAATCGATAGATAAGATCGAATAATAGATAGATAGATAGATGATAATATATAGATAAAGACAGATATATAGAAATCGATAGATAAGATAGATAGCTAGATAGATAGATAGATGATAGATAGATAGATAATAGATCGATAAGATTAAAGATAATAGATAGATAGATAGATAGATAACAGATAGAATAAGAAGCGATAGATAAGATAATAGATAGATAGATAGATAGCAGACAACAGATAATATAGAGATAATGATATTGATAGATAGACAGACATACCATTTTTTTAGATTAAAGATTTGGAACAACAAGACAATATCTAAAAAGACCCACCTGTACATAGTACTGGTGGTTACCTCCTAATTTCCCCATACCCAACCCTTACTGTCTGCACAAGAGAGTTTGTCGGTAAGGTAAAGATGAGAATTCCATAGTTCAGGGCAGTGATACTGTCCTTCGGGTAAAGTTCTGTTCAGTCACTGGCATCTCCTTCAAAGTCACACACGGTTAACAAAGGGGAAATAAACCTAAAACTGTCAACAAGACATGACAAAATCACTGATTTCCAAATCCATTGTATCAGCCTTAGCTATAAACTGAGCTGCTCCTACGCTACGATCAAGTCAGAGCAAATCGATTTGGCATGGATTTCAATCATGGGGAATGTGGGGTTAAATGTAATTTCTCCTCAAACCACTCATGAATAAATAAGCACACGAAGGCTACATTAGTCCCATTTGCCGTTTCTGGAGATCTTTGATACATCTAGACCCAAAACCTGAATGAATATTTCGGAGAACATGCCAGCAGATCAATAAGAATTCAACAATTGGGGGGGGGTATGCCTTGTGCCTGCACCCAAGGCTCCCTTACACACGTTAATACCCTTGAACCTGGGGGATAACAGTAATAGAGGCTTTGGACATCACATGTCATGAGTGTCACTGTTTCAGCTCCACAATCCATCTCTCTCAAGCTCTCGCTAATAGCACCACTTATCTTCAAAAGGATTCATACTCCCTAACTATTGGTTGAAGGTGGTGCATCCACAAACTGGAAACCGTTTATCGATGACCCTTGGGATCTACAGTGGGGCATCCCGGTGTTTTTTGGACGGTTTGTGGATCTTTTGGATACCGTATAGAATATAACATTTGAGATGGATTTAGTTAAAAATTTAGCCTTGGTTAGGGCTATCCAATTAAGTTTTAGTCCCATATTACTACATCGTCCAGTTGTTTTTTTTGAAACCACTAGTTGGGGTCCTGGTCACAGTGCTTTTATAGACCCCTATATCCCCCAACTGAGCCAAGCCTCCTACATTATACTCTTTATCCATGAGAACATTGCGCCCCCCCTTGTCCCAGGTCTACTGATGTAATATTTTAATTTGAGTTACATACTTAACACGGAAGAATACAGGGTTCTAAGTAGGATTTAACATTCGTCCCCCACCCAAACTACCTGTTGACCCGGCCAGGTGACATCTTCAAATTCAACGGAAATTAAAACTTGAGGGATCAGTTTCAATGAGAGGAATACTGTGAATAACCTATTCAAACCTTAAATTTGTACCTATGATCGCACCTAACATGTCCCACCTATCAAGGTCTTTGGTATGTTGTTTAAAAAGGAATTCATACAATGCCTTGATAACCAATAAGGTTTGAAACAACCTGGTCTTATAAGGAAAGGAAGGCATCTTGAAACTAGCTAATGACAAAGTGCCCTGGTCATAGACCTGCGGACCAGAGGGGGGGGCATATTTCTCATGGATAAAGAGAACTACTGTAGGGAGCATTGACTCCCTACAGTAATTGGCTCTTTAATTGAGTCTTATGTATTTATTGACTTTGTGATATTATTACTTACACATGTTGGAGTTTTTCTTAGTTATACGATATTATTGTCAAGACCTCATATAGGAGTTTTAGATATAATTAAGTTTTATGTTGCCTAGTCTATTTTTATTCTTTGCACTGTTATATCTCTTTTCACTATTTTATCTTGTTTTTTACTTGATAAACCAACATGATTTATTTTATAGTCCAACATATTCATGCACTTTTATACTTGGCACTTATATTATTAATCGTAATCACCAGAACGTACGTTGCACATTTTATACTCATTATGTTTGGGAGATGCACTTATTGAAATTTTGTCTTGACACCGTATGCTAATAACATTGGGGAATCGTTACACCTTGATAATGTCACGACAATGGGGGAGCGCACTAGGTTTAAATTTGTGTGATGGCACTAATGTAACACTGCTTGATAGAGGTTGGAGAACACGTCTAAAACGTCGCGAATTGCACTTTAATAAAAGTTTTTCATTGTAAGAAGACTGTGAGTGGCACTGATTTTTTCGTATAGAATTATATATATATATTATATATAAACATAAAAGCAAGCGGAGCACTCCTGGGTCTTGTTAAGTTTATTATAAAAATTTTGTTGGCAGATGACACCGCGTTTCGCCCATATCCACAGGCCGTCCATGAGGGTCTGGGAGGTCTGAGAAATGATCAATCAACCCTGGCTCTCTCTAGGCCCTCGCTTGCATACAAACGCGGTGGAATCCTTAAGGATATTTTAGTTAGACTGACTTAAAGTACAATCTATGGGTTAATCCCTTCCTGGTTACCGAGTACCAAATGGGTTTCCTATAAGTGCCAAGGCCTGTTTGCGTGCAGAGCGCCTTACGGGTCTGACTTCCACATGCCCCACTAGTGGACGTAGGTTTACGATAAACACAGATTAAACTGTTTGAGTACTCTTGTTATTTATGTCATAACGTTCCCTGTGGACAATATTATGTTGTAAAACCACAACGACTTTACGAAACTTATGGCCACCACAGGCAGGCTATCATGAGTGGTGGAATGGCACCACCGAGAGTGAACGGCCCCCATAATAATGTACAACTTTGGTGATCATCGTGTCGAGACACTTTAGGGAAAAGGGACATTCCCCGCTACACTCAAATTGATGGCGATTGATTGGGAATCTCAGAGGAAGGTAGAGACTTAAACGAGCACTACTACAGATAGTTCATGGATTCGCAAACTCGGAACCCAGTCCCCCCAATGGGCGTCATGAACAAGTGGACTTGTCATGTTTTTTTTGTGACTTATGTATTCCCTAATAACTGTGATCTTGTGGCTTTACGATGTGCCTGGTATGGTTTAACCCAAATAGGATCCATGGCAGATCTAGTAGATCGGGCACCCCTCGGACCTTAGCCCCTATAGGTAAATCGTGTGGGGGGTACCCAGATATCTACGGTTCAGAATAGGTGCAGGATTACATGCTCTGTCTTCTCCCCTCCGAATAAGTCGGTAGTTTGTCCTTTAGCATTGTGTAATTTAGTATTTTGGAACATCCGTGCGTATTTATTAGGTTACCTATTTATCTCTTATATTTTTTATATCATTGTAGCACTGTTTCGTGTAGTTTTTTAGAGCATTATTGAGCGTTTCCAGTTTCCGTTTTTAGTATCTTTTATCTATATGGTATCTCAATTAGTTATCCGCACTTGGCACTTTATATATCTCCATGTGTACCCTGGTATCACATTCAGATATTCCCCTACACAGTTCAATGTTATGGTTTAGGTGTACTGTCCTTTTTTCCAGTATTAGTCTGACTATTAATGGTATATCCACACATTGCACTAATGGGTTAAACCCTGGTGGGTTATTGTTCGTATTGGGCCTGGGGAGGGGTGGGCGGGGTGGCGGGTGGGTTGTCGATGGAGGGCACTTACTATTTATTGTTGTGTGACGATCGGTACTGCAACCCTGATGACGGCTCGTGTATAAGAGCCGAAACGCGTAGTTGTACTATCCTACCAATATGGATAATATTGATCTTTATTAAAGTCCTTGGAGTGCTCTGTGTTTTACATCCTCTGCATTGATATATACCCATTACACAGCACCCAGGCCCGTAGATTCCAGTTAACGGAGGTGCGAAGGATCTTCTGTCTATTATATATATATATATACTCGTATGATGGGCCCGGAACCTGTGGGCTGAAACGCTTAGTAATCAGACCTACTGTTTGTTCGTTTTTTAATAAACCTGTTGTTTAGACCGAGAGTGCTAGGTACTCTTCTCAAAGATATATAATATATGTATCTATCTATATATAATATATATATCTATCTATCGATTATATAATCTATATCATATATCTAGATATATATATAGATATATATATATATAGATTATATATATATATATAATATATATATATATATAAAAGGACAGAGAGGATCCTTCCTTATCCAAATTCGGGCATGCCTGGGTACTACCGTGTTGATCCGCCAAGAGAGACGGAGCACTCCTTTGACTTGACAAACAAACTTTTATTTTACACAGTAGGTCTGTGGTTAACCTACGCGTTTCTGCCCGCCATAGCGGCCGTCCGTCAGGGTTACAGATCCTAGAAACAATCACTTAAAAGGTACTTTCCCTCCCCTACACACCCCCTCCCTTTGTGCTCACTAGTCCTACATTAACCCACTGTTCCCAAACGCAACAGATAAAAGTGAAAGACCCACCATCCAAGAAACAAATGGTACTATTGTGTTGTAACATGTCTGAATACATTTTTTGTCACTTTAGAGTCGGTGTTCACTAATTTCTCCAATTTTACACATTTTTTTTTTTTTTTTGTTTTAAGATTTACAGTGTTTGATTTATCACACGCCTTTACATAAATATAAATATAAAGTGCATACATATAAATTTAATTACAAGTGACAATATATTATATATTTATATATATATCTGTATATGTCCTCGTTTCTGCATCGCCCTCCTATCCCACCTTCACCGCCCTTGGTGCCGAACCTCAAATTATAACTACTACTCAACCCCAATGAGGGCACTCACAGTCCTTTGCAACACAATATCATACCAACGCAATGTCGGAACCTACGATCAATGCCATTTTGGCTACAAGGAGACGTCATCAGTATTCTGATGACGTCTTCCCTTGTAGCCGACTGATAATGAAATTAAATACACTGAAGAAGTTGTGTGTGCTCGAACTAATCCTTTCTTTTCATGAAACGACAAGACACCCTTTTTCTTGAAGCATAGTCCCGTTTTTTTAAAGTATCCGACCTGAATGCATCTAAAATTCAAGACCCACACCACAGCTATCTAACCAAGAGACCCGTTCATGTTTATAATGTCACAGGGTGTCAGGCTTGCAAGCCAATCGAAGTCCGGACTTCCCACACACAGGAAATGTCCATTACATACTTTTCTTACACAGCATATGGTAGTTCCATATTATGCAACTGGTTTGATAATTGCTGCGTTGGCTTGAAAATCAGTAATCCTAAAAAATGTGTCCTATTAATAAAATAGATAAAAATTGCCCCCCAAACCTGGGTAGTTTTACACTATTTAATCTATCCTATTAATAAACATAGAGAAATTCACCTGGGTGATTTTTACACTATTGACATATCCTATAATCAATAGAGAGAAGTCATCGGTGGAGTTTTACACTTTTATCATATCCTATTAAATAAAATGAGAAACTCACCTGGGTGAGTTTACACTATCATATCCTATTCATGAAATAGAGAAAATTCAGTCGCTTGGGTGTTTAACTATTTATAATATCCTATTATAATATAGAAATTCCCCTGGTGAGTTTTTACACTATTTATCATATCCTATTAATACAATATAGAAAATTTATCTGGTTGAGTTTTACACTATTTATCATATCCTATTACATAAAATAGCGAAATTCACCTGGGGAGTTTTACACTATTATCATATCCCTTAATCAATAGAGAGAAATTCATCTGGGTGAGTTTTTACACTATTTATCATATCCATTAATAAAATGGGGGGGGGGTGGTGGGGGGGGGTGGTGGTATGGAGGGGGGGAGAGAGAGAATTCACTGTGTGAGTTTTACACTATTTCTCCTATCCTATTTAAAATATAGAGAAAATTTACCTTGGTGAGTTTTACCACTATTTATCAATATCCTATAATAAAATGGAGAAAAATTTCACCTGTGGTTAGTTTTTACACTATTATCATATCCTATTATTACAATATAAAAAAGAGAAAATTCCCCTGGGTAAGTTTTTATACTATTTATCATATCCTATTAATAAATATAGAAAATTTATCTGGGTGCGTTTTAACACTATTTTATCATATCCTATTAATAAAATCGAGAGAATTCACCTGGGTGAGTTTTACACTATTTATCATATCCTATTACTAAAATTGAGACAAAATTCGCCTGGGTGAGTTTTACACTAATTTATCATTACCTATTAATAAAATAGAAGAAAAAATTTTTTTTTTTTCGCCTGGGGATTTTTACACTATTTTATCATATTCCTAATTAATAAATAGAGAGAACTTCATCTGGTTGAGTTTACACTAGTTAGCATATCCATTAATAAATAGACAAAATTCGCCTGGTGAGTTTTACACTATTATCATACCTATTAATAAATAGACAAAATTCGCCTGGTGAGTTTTTACCCCTTTATCAATCCTATTGATAATAGACACAATTCGCCTTGGTGAGTTTTTACACTTTTATCTATCCTATTCTAAAATAGACAAAATTCGCCTGGGTGAGTTTTACACTATTTATCATATCCTATAAATAAATGAGAAAATTCGCCGTGGTGATTTTTGACACTATTTATCATATCCTATTAATAAAACTAGAGAAAATTTTCCGGTTGGTTTTACACTATTTTATCATATCTATTACTAAATAGAGAAAATTCCCCGGGGTGAGTGTTAACACTATTTATCATATCCTTTTAATAAATATATACAAATTCACCTGGTGATTTTTTACAACCTATTTAATCATATCCTATTAATAAAATAGAGAGAATCACCTGTGTGATGTTTTACCTATTTATCATATCCTATTAAGCATATATAGAAAAAATTCACCTGGTGAGTTTTACACTATTTTATCATATCCTATTCCTAAAATAGGAAAATTCACCTGGTGAGTTTAACTATTTCATATCCTATTATTAATATATAGAAATTCAACTGTGTAAGTTTTATACTATTTATCCTATCCTATTAAGAAAATGAAAAAATTTATCTGGGTGAGTTTTACACTATTTATCATATCCTTTAATAAAAAGACAAAATTCGCCTGGGTGGAGTTTTACACTATTTATCATATCCTATAAATAACTAAGAAATTCGCCTGGGTGAGTTTTACACTATTTAACATATCCTATAAATACCATAGAGAAAATTTATGAAATGGTTGGGGGGGGAGATAGCCTGGGTGAGTTTTTACACTATTATCATATCCTATTAATAAAAATAGGAAATTCACCTGGGTGAGTTTTTATCACTATTTATCATATCCTATGATAAATAGAGAAATTCCCCTGGGTGAGTTTTACACATTTATCATAGCCTATAATAAAATAGAGAAATTCACCTGGTGAGTTTTTACACTATTTATCATATCCTATTAATAATATAGAGAAAATTCACCTGGGTGAGTTTTTACACTATTTATCATATCCTATTAATAAAATAGAAAAATTCACCTGGGGGAGTGTTAAACTATTTATCATATCCTAGATTACTATGAAAAATTCACCTGGGTAGTTTATACTATTTATCTTCCTATTAATAAAATTAGAGAAAATTTATCTGGGTGGATTTTTACACTATTTATCATATCCTATTATAAAATAGATAAAATTCACCTGGTGAGTTTTACACTATTTATCCTATCCTATTCTTAATATAGCGAAAATTCACCTGGTAAGTTGTATACTATTTATCATATCCTATTAATAAAATAGAGAAAATTTATCTGGGTGAGTTTTTCACTATTTATCATATCCTATTAATAAAATAGACAATTCGCCTGGGTGAGTTTTACACTATTTATCATATCCTATAAATAAAATGAGAAAATTCGCCTGGGTAGTTTTACACTATTTCATCATATCCTATAAATAAAATAGAGAAAATTTAACCTGGGTGAGTTTTAACACTATTTAATCATATCCTATTAATTAAAATAGAGCAAATTCACCTGGGTTAGTTTTACACTATTTATCAGATCCTATTAATCAATATAGAAAATTCACCTGGTGAGTTGTACACTATTTATCATACCTATTAATCAAATAGAGGAGAATTCACCGGGGAGTTTTACACTATTTATCATCTCCATTAATAAATATAGAGAAATTCACCTGGGTGAGTTTTTACACTATGTATCAATATCCCCTATTAATAAAATAGAGAAAATTCACCTGGGTGAGTTTTACACTATTTATCATATCCTATCTATAGAAAAATTCACCTGGGTAGTTTTATACTATTTATCCATTCCTATTAATAAATAGAGAAATTTATCTGGGTGAGTTTTGCACTCTTTATCATATCCTATTAAAAAAACTAGAGAGAATTCACCTTGTGAGTTTTACACTATTTAAATCATATCCTCTTAATAAACAGAGAAAATTCACTGGGTGAGTTTTTTAACACTATTTATCATATCCTATTATTAATATAAGAAATTCACCTGGGTACGTTTTATACTAGTTATCATATCCTCTTAATAAAATAGAGAACATTTATCTGTGTGATTTTACACTATTATCATATCCTATTAATAAAATAGACAAATTCGCCTGGGGAGTTTTACACATTATATATCCTATAAATAAATAGAGAAAATTCGCCTGGGTGAGTTTACCTATTTATCATATCCTATTAATAAATAGAGAAAATTCCCTGGTGAGTTTTTACACTATTTATCATATCCTATAAGAAAATGAGAAAATTCACCTGGGTGAGTTTTACACTCGTTAATCATATCCTATTAATAAAGAATTGAGAAACTTCACCTGGTGAGGTTTTACACTATTTATCATATCCTATTAATAAATAGAGAGAATTCATCTGGTGAGTTTTACACTCATTTATCATATCCTATTAATAATATAGAGACAATTCACCTGGTGATTTTTACACTATTTATCAGAAATCCTATTAATAATAGAGAAAATTTCACCTGGGTGAGTTTTACACTATTTATCATATCCTATTATAATATAGAGAAAATTCCCTGGGTAATTTTTACTATTTTATCATATCCTATTAATAAATAGAGAAAATTTAATCTGGGTGATTTACACTATTTATCATATCCTATTAAAAAATAGAGAGAATTCCCTGGGTGAGTTTTACACTATTTATCATATCCTATTACTAAAAAAGACAAAATCGCCTTAGTGAGTTTTTACACTATTTATCATTACCTATTAATCAATAGAGAAAATTCGCCATTGGTGAGTTTACACTATTTTATCATATCCTATTAATAACATGAGAGAATTCATCTGGGTGATTTTTACACTATTTATCATATCTATTAAATAAAATAACAAATTACCGCCTGGGTGAGTTTTTACACTATTTATCATATCCTATTAATAAAGACAAGATTCGCCTAATGTGATTTTTACACTATTTATTCTATCCTATAATAAAATCGAGAAAATCGCCCCCCCCCCCCCTGGGTGATTTTTACACTATTTCATCATAGCCTATTAATAACATAGAGAATTTTACCTTGGTGAGTTTTACCTATTTATCTATCCTATTAATAAAATGAGAAAATTCACCGGGTGAGTTTTTTAACACTATTTATCATATCCTATTATAACTAGAGAAATTCGCCTGTGTTTAGTTTTCCACTATTTATCATATCCTATTAATAAAATAGAAAAATTCGCCTGGGTTAGTCTTACACTATGTATCATATCCTATTAAAAAATAAGAAATTCGCCTGGTGAGTTTTACACAGTTTATCAATTACCTATTAATAAAAATTTCGAGAAAATTCGCCTGGGTGAGTTTTACACTATTTCTCATATCCTATTAATTTTGCTCTAATATAAAAAATTCGCCTGGGTGAGTTTTACACTATTTATCATATCCTATTAATATAATAGAAGAAAAATTCGCCTGGGTGAGTTTTACACCTATTTTATCATATCCAATTAATCAATAGAGAGAATTCACCTGGGTGAGGTTTACACTATTTAATCATATATCCTATTAATAAAATAGACAAAATCGCCTGGGGATTTACACTACTATTTAGCATTACCTTATTAAGAAAATAGAGAAAATTCGCCTGGTGTGATTTACACTCTTTATCATATCCTATTAATAAAAAGAGAGAATTCATCTTGGTGCGTTTTTTTACACTTTTATTCATATCTATTACTAAATAGACAAAATGCGCCCTGGGTGGTTTTACACTATTTATCATATCCTATTAAAAAATAGACAAAATTCGCCTGGTGAGTTTTACACTATTTATTATATCCTATATAAAAATCGAGAAAATTCGCCTGGGTGATTTTTACACTATTTATCATATCCTTAATAAAATAGAAAATTTACCTGGGTAGTTTACACTATTTATCATATCCTATTAATAAAATAAGAAATTCACCTGGGTGAGTTTTCACGATTTATCATATCCTATATAAAATAGAGACAATTCCCCTGGTGAGTTTTACACTATTTATCATATGCCTATGTATAACATAGAGAAAATTCGTCCTGGGTGAGTCCTTACACATGTATCTCATCCTATTAAGAAAATCGAGAAAATTCGCCTGTTGAGTTTTTACACTATTTATCATATCCTATAATAAAATATAGAAAATTTCACCTGGGTGATTTTTTACCTATTTATCATATACTATTAATAAAATATAGAAAATTCACCTGTGTGAGTTTGCACTATTGATCATATCTCTAATAAAATAGAGAAAATTCACCTGGTGAGTTTTACACTATTTATCATATCCTATTAATAAAATAGAGAAAAGTTCACCTGGGTGAGGTTTTACACTATTTATCTTCCTATAATAAATAGAGAAAATCTCCTGGGTGATTTTACCATAGTTATCATTAGCCTATTTAATAATAGAGAAAATTCACCATGGGTTAGTGTTTAACACTTTTATCATATCCTTTAATAAAATAGAGAAAATTCACCTGGTGATTTTACACTATTTATCATATCCTATTCATAAAATGACAAATTCACCTGGGTGAGTTTACCTATTTATCTAGCCTCTTACATAAAATAGAGAAATTCCCCGGTTGAGTTTTGTTTTTTTAAAGTTAACATATTTATCCATCTCCTATTAATAAATAGAGAAATTCACCTGGGTGAGTTTTACACTATTTATCATATCCTATCATAAAATATAGAAATTCCACCTGGGTGCGTTTACTATTTATCATAGCCTATATAAAATTAGAGAAACTTCCCCCTGGGTGATTTTATACTATTTATCATATCCGATTAATAAAATAGAGAAAATTCCCCTGGGTGGTTTTACACTATTTATCATATCCTATTAATAAAATCGAAGACATCACCTGGGTGAGTTTTACACTATTTATCATATCCTATTAATACAATAGAGACAATTCACCTGGTGAGTGTTACACTATAATGTTTTTGCTAAACACATGATAGGGCTATTTTTATGGTGTATGTGAATTAACTATTAATACTACTTTGCCAAAACGCACCATGGACTATTACTATTTACCATCATATGTGCTGAGCTTTTTCAGCATAATTAGTGCTAACTTTTTGCCACATATTTTCCTTTTGTGAAAATTCCCTGTTAATAACTTTCTAGAACTTTGGAACGTTTATAAAATTGTGGTGAGTCGGGGTGGCAAAAAAGCCAAAACAATGCCCTTTTATTGTCCTTAGACCCCCATTTGAACTTATTAATTAATAAAGTAAGAAAATCAAACCTCAAAAAAAAAAAAATTCTTATAAAGCAAATAAAACCCATTGGCAGTTAATAAGACAACTTTTCTGTTTTCGCACTCAGACTCATCCCCCGGCGAATTTGAATGGCATAAACTTTTTCAACATTTTATAATATACTTGAGGCGGTTTTACCGTAGCGATTTAATGGCAAATACTTCCCCCTGTATTTTGATTAAGGACAAGGTCCCCAAAACGTTTTTTTTTTAGCATGCAATAAAAAATAGATGCATTACATTTATCTGTATATATAGTGTGCGGCTCGTTTAGTTCAGTTATTAAAACAGTTATAGTATTAAGCACTACATACTAGATGTTTTTTTAAATTTAAAAATATTTAAATATCACATTTATTAAATCATTTATAGACCTTTATTTAACGGTTTGTTAATATCAAGTTTAAATTTTTTTTTTTTTAAATACCACATAATTTAAATAGATATATCTTTATTTTTTTTAAATTTAAACATAGTCCAAAAGCCTTTTGTAATCCAAGGGAACGTCCTAGTGTCATGGCACGTCAATAATTTCCTTTAAATATTCCAGTATCTTGTCCTTTAAAATTATATAAAAAGGTCCAACCAAGTCCTCCAATGATGTTCTAATGGTCGCCAAGAACATACTTTAACGCCATTTCACTGCAGAGATTTTCATTCTTTTTTGCATTAATGCCATAAGAATTTTCAGGTTTTGCCCTCAATCGCTTAGACTATTTTACTGTAGGAAACTTGCAGTAAATCCGGAATCATTATACATTGTTTTTTTTTCAGCACAAAGTTACTTTAACAGTAACATAATTATTGTAACTTTCTGGAAATTTTAACTTGGAATTAATGGTAAAATATAAAAAAATGAAAATGGGCAATTTCATGGATTGTTCCCATTTTTACTTATAGTTATCTTAAGGTTACACCCAAAAATCTTACTGATTTATCTAAAGCTCAGATACTCCCGTCCACCGATACCAGAATATTTCGGTACCCCACTTTGGCCTGTAGCAGGAGACCCCCGCAAACTAAACTGCACCTTCAAGAATATTACACCAAATTAAAATTATAACCACTACTGACAGTTAACATAGAATATCTACCAAATTAACTAAAAATATCCCCCACGTGAGATAGTTTTAGAAACACACCCGCAGGATTTTCCGAGTGAGGTAATTTTTTGATCAAAATGGATACCGGGCGCAGCTCTTCGTCCAATTGTAAGTTATTTTCTCACTTTTTCCCTTTTTTCCTCAACTGTAAAAACATAGACAAATCAAATGCGATTTTCAGCTAAAAACTGTGGAGGAAAGTTCAAACGCATCTCATGAAGCCTAACCCCGCCCGAATAAACGGTATGGCCACATTCATGGGTTTAACCCAGAGACATGGCTACCAACTAACCAAGCGTGACCAGTGCCAAATTCGTAGCACAAAAAAAAATTTGTCCAGTTTTGTAGTGGAACAGTCTGCAGTTTTCCACAAACACCCCCCACTCAGAAATACCACCCCACAACTATATATCCTGACATCTACCACCTCCAGCTCATGTAACGCTGTAGTTTGTTCATTCATATCCTCAATGGTGTGGGCGCAGCGCTTCGTAACTTTTCACTTTTACAGAATTTCAAAAAAAATTTTTTTTTTGAAACATCAAACACACATTCAAAAGGTAAAAATCATGCCACACCTCATG
>JAACNH010003545.1:0-28366 GCA_019447015.1 Hymenochirus boettgeri
TCGAGGGTTACCGAAATAGAAGGCTACATTCGAGGGTTACCGAAATAAAAGGCTACATTCGAGGGTTACCGAAATCGAACAATACATTCGAGGGTTATCAAACAATACATTTAAGGGTTACCAAAATCGACTGCTACATTCGAGGGTTACCAAAATCGACTGCTACATTCGAGGGTTATGGAAAGGGACCTCTACATTCGAGGGTTACCAAAATCGACTGCTACATTCATTCAAGGCTTACCTAACGATAAATTCGAGGGTTACCGAAATCGAAGGCTACATTTGAGGGTTATCGAAGGCTACATTCCAGGCTTACCAAAATCAAAGGAAACATTCGAGGGTTACCAATTCGATAATGGAAAAAAAGCCTGCGAGTTCGGAAAAAAACAAACTAGTTCGAACACAAACTAGTTCAGATAGAGGATATTTGTGGTATTCAATTAGATTTAGGGCTAGGCCACACTAGCGCGTTTTTCGCGCGTACGCGTTTTGTGCTCATGTTCGTTTGCACATGGAAATTGCGGGAACTCGAACGTTCCTGCGATTTCCAATACGCATGCAATTGCGCGTCCATTCGCGTTTTGCGGTGAGCATTTTTTCGTGCAATCATTTGCGGTTTCGCTTTAAAGATAGCGAAAACACAACCGCAAACGCGAAAATAACGTGCGATAATGCATGCAAAAGCGTGCGCGCTTGGTGCATTGTAGTGTGGCCTCAGCCTTACTGGACTCTAAAGTTCATTTGAATTGAGAGCTAAGCTAATCTAATTAAATACCACAAATCTAGCCTATTTTTACTTTGACAGTTAATACAGTTACAACACAGCAGCCAATTCATCATGAATCAGGAATAGCTAGGACAACAACAATGTTACACAATTGAAGATGCATAGGTGTTTTGGAATTTGAACTTGCTATTTTTTTTATGTGTCTTTAAACAAATATCCACTGCAATACTATTGCTAGAATATACCTGACAAATACTTGGACTCTTTGGGGCATATTTATAAACTTTTCGCCTTCTTTAACGATGCCTTTTCGCCAAATTGGGACTTTTCGCTATATATAAAGCAGTGATAACCAGTGGTGAAAGGTCATTACCGCTACTTTTCGCCATACATCGCTGTGGTTACCGCTCAAGTATATTTATAAAATGCCGAAATGTGTATTTTTTCAGCCATTCCAATTCGCCAAGTCTGAGGTGGAGAAAACGCATAATTGGCCATTAATTTAGCCTGCCAATGGGTCCATGGAAGGTGTCAGTACATTATTAAGTGTTTCTCAATTCTAATGAGTACTCAGGGGGTGTTAGACTATTTTCCAACATTTACTGTAATACGATCTGAGATTTCGCTTTTTTTTTAAGGTTCCGATTTTATTTATTTGCCAGTAAAGTCTAATGGGGGTCTGAGGGACATATTTATAAAGTTGCATTATTTTTGTTTTTTTCCTCACCAGCCTTTAATACAATTTTTTAAACTTTCAATTTTTCTTTTCATCAAAGTTATTAAAAATGAATTTTCATCAAAAGCAAAAATGATGTAGCAAAAAGTTGCACTAATAATGCTGAAAAAGTTCAGCACATATGATGGTGAATAGTTAAAGGGCATCTATACTGAAAAATAGGCTATTTTAAATTGACCATAACTGGAAACTATAATTCTTCCCACCCACCACTGTTTCATTTTATTGTTGATCTGCCCCCTATTTATTTAGATATCCAATCTAAAACCTCTTATATTTCAGCTGTCAATCAAGTTCCTTGCTCTCAAAAACTATTCTTCTGCTAGTAGTTTTACTGTAGCTGGAATGGTGACAGAGTTCTGACAGTTGGAATACTGTATGCTGTGTGCAGGCTTGACAGTTGGTTTGTGGGAAAAAAGTCAGGTGGGAAGTGGGAGTGGTTTAAAGAGGGAGGGGGGATACTGCTCATAAACAAAATGTGTGCTGTATTGAAGGCATGCAGCAACACACACAAATCAAAGTGCTACTTACATGTATTCAACTATAGATTAAGATGAGGCAAAGTAATTTTTTCAGTATAGTGTCACTTTAATACTCCCTGGTGGTTTTTCAAAGTAGTATTAAATTGTTTAATACACACTGAACACCTGTCTTTGTTATTTAAAAATAGCCTAACACATTTGGTGGTTTTTTTTCAGCCAAATATATAATAAATAGTGTAAAACTCATTTTATTAATAGGATATGACAGTGTAGAAATCAAAAGGCGAATTTTCTCTATTTTACTAATAGGATATGATAGTGTAAATATTTTATTAATAGGAATAATTTTTTTAGTATTGTTATTTTCAGTAACTGCAGCTAATTATCAAACCAGTTACATTAATATGGGAACATACCATAGTGCAGTGTAAGAATAGTCATGTTAATGGAACATTCCAGTAAGTAATGATGTTTGGTGAAAATTCTGGTAAAACTGCAAAAAATGCAACAAAAGGGAGAAAACGTGGAAAAAAGGTGAATTTTCACCTATTTATAAATAGCTTTAAATAAAAAAAAATGAAAAAAATAGCTCTGATATTTCACAAAAAAAAGCAATATCTTTTCTCAGTGATACCACACAACGCAACAAATAAGGCGAAAACTACTGTCACAGTGTTGCAGCGATAATTTTCCGCAAAGGCGAAAACAAGCGGGTTTATAAATAAGGCGAAAATATTGCTATTTGTCATTGCAATGTCCTGTGATAGTGAAATGGCAAAAATAGAGATTGTTTATAAATATGCCCCTTTGTATGTATTAAACTTTGGGTACACCTGGGTATCTCATACATTGAAAATCTCTTATATTTATATTGTTTATTATATTATTATGATTATGATTATTAACATAATTTTGACATACCTCCTCCATTCCTGTAGCAGAGATATGGGAATCTCCAGACATTGCCCAGGCCCACTGCATATCCCACGCTGGTCAGTACAAACTCAATTTGGTTTCCCCAATTTCCTCTTTTCACATTTTCATCCTTTTTTGTTGCCTCCCCGGGCACAGTACCATTCTGCAATTAAAAGACAAACCAGAATTGATCCAGACAAATCTCAGGCTGCAGGAAACAAATGTGCAAGCATTTAGTATAGATTCCCATGAAAGAATAGAAGTAATCTGTATCTGAATAAAAGATTGACATGTATTATCTTTCCTTCAATCTATACCTGTATACTTCAATCTAACGTATACCTGCGTATTCTTTTTATACCTGTTAGAAAATCTGAAAAAAGACTACCTATCATTTTTCTATCATGATTAAAGGGCATGTCCACCCCTTTTTATGATTTTTGGTGTACCCTCTCCCAGCCCCAACCGGTTTATTAGCTTTTACAGAAACTACCCCAATCATTACTTACCTTACCTCTCTCCTCGGATGTTCTGTCCCGGCCCTTTGCTTGCATGAAACTGCAAGCAGGGGGCCTGACTGGCAGCCTCGTCCGTGATTGGCTGAGAGGCAGCCAATCAAGGACGCGGCTGCCGGCAGTGGAGAACATCGGGGGAGAGAGGTAAGGTAAGTAGAGTTCGGGGGAGTTTCTGTACAAAGTAATATGGCGGTTGGGGTTGGGAGCCCTACAGTACACCAAAGGGGTTTTATGCTGGGGGGGGTGGGAGTGCTATATGGACTCTGCCAGGCTCCTGGTGGCCAGTTCCTGGGAATTTGGAGGGGCATAGCAGGGCAGCCATTTGGAGCAGGGATGTAAGGTAAGGATTTTATTACACTAGAGTGGGGCCAGCAGTGGGTTAAATTATAGTTGTGGGGGTGGACATGCACCTTAAATCATTACTTGCTTCAGTAAAGTATCAAATGTAATGTTTTTAATTATTTGCATTAGGGCTTTACTAGTTCAGCATGTTTACTGGAGAGGCTTGTATTTTAAGAGCTCTGACTCTGCACTAACCCTGCTCTGTTCCTATAAGGGCCTCTTCACATTTTAATGTTTTGTGAACACAAAATGAACCACAGTAAGTATGACACCGTATGACCTGCATGCTTTTTAAACATAATGGTAGTTGGCAGGTGAACTTAACATAGAGTAAAACACAATGTGCTTAAGAGACCTTCCATTTTGGTTTGTTTTTTTTACCTCACACAGACAAAGAGACACATTACTGCTATGCATGACATTTCTTAGCTTCTAATTCCATTCTGCTCGAGCAGCTCTACATTAGGTATGCAAAAACAAAAACAAAAAACAATCGAATTCCTTGAAGAAACCTAGCACCTCGGATCATCTACTCGACTAGCCTATCATCTACTGCCGGAAGTTTAATATTTGAACAGATCTTGAAAATCAGTATTTTTAGCAAATGCATGTTATGTCAAGCAGGCTTGACTGCAGCTTTGCCTTGTATGTGATTGACATGGAAGCTGGGAACAGCTGGTTTGCAGGTTTTCCCTCAGTCTTATTTGCCAGGCAGCTAGGAGAGCCAGTTTGCAGTTTTGTTTCCTACTCTGATTGGCCTGGCAGCTGATGTGTGCTGTAAAAGTTATTAGAGAATATGTGATGTCAGCTGCACAGTTCCACTTGTTTGAGCTGCAGATCTGTTCAAACTTACAGCATAAGACGGCAATCCAAGGTAGTAGATTGCTGCCTTGTGTCTTGCAAATAAATTAACTTTTAGTTCTATTGTCTTTGCTGTTTGTCTTGCCTCATAGACTTCAAGGAAACTGGCTCATTGTGAAGGCCATAGTCAAAATAAATAAATAAATAAAATAGTTTGAAGTTGTAATTGGCTTTGGTTTTAGTTTACAAAGACCACTTTTACTTAAATTTTTTTTAATTTAAATATTTATTATTACAAAAAAACTCTGTAATGCTACATATTATCTTTGAAAAAAATTATTTCATTCCATTTGTTGTGCAGTGCTGAGGTTAGTAAACAGTTGCCATTTTATGTCCTGCAAATGTTCTTCTTTATCACAGGATGTTTCTTAATTTAAAAGTCCCCAACAGTCATTTCTGTATCATTGTCTGATGGGCAATTCAAACGTGCTCAGATTACTACTGAGCAACTGATTGTTCAGTGGTCTGAAAGAAGGGTCGGGACAGTAATGGGCAATATTAGATCACCTCAGGCAGACAGAGGTTAGTGAAATGTAAAAAAACATTTGCAATGAAATTCTTCAATCTGTTTATCAATGAAGTGGGCCTGAAAGCAAGGTATATTTGCTGGAAAACTATACAGGTTAATTCAGACCACATTTGATATGCAATTAGGCAGTTTGTATAAATTGTGAGCAAAGTGGCAGATAAGATTGTTAATAACTGTTAAGCTGCACCATCTTTCATTAAGTAAACCTCTGTCTCTTACACATGTGCGATCCTGCATACAACTGCACACAAATGGCCATACATTCCTGATTATCGTCCAGCATGTTTACTGCTCGTTATTTGGCAGTTGTTCGCAAATGTTGACAGTTCGTGAGTTTACATCTGTGAAGATGTATTTTAAATCACTTTAAACAAATATGTATATCTGGGGACTGCTCACCAAAGGATAGTCTTAGAGGATGCATGCTTCCCTTAAGATTAGAAGAAATGTGATTTTATTGGAAATGTTTTTTACTAACGGAAACTAAAGAAAAGGCTTTGTGCAATCTGAAACAAGAAGCAGTTCGACTCCGGTAAGTGAAAATATCTATTTTATTAGGACTCTATTAAAAATACGCATCTCCTATCTAAGTATAAACCAAATGCCTGATGCGTTTCAGGTGTAGTCATATGCTAATGACTAAGGGTGGAAGTCCACCTGGAACGTCACCTGGAACATCCTGACGACGGTCTTTTAAGGTTGAAACATGTTGATCCAATAAATTGTGTTTGCACTACTATTGAAGTGTCTTGTGAGTGTGTCAATTACCACGTTGCTTCTATCATTTTGGGAGTGTACCCAGGTAAACCTATTTTTTATGGAGTGCAATCATGGCCAGAAAATAAGCATTTTGTGGAGTTTATCCACCCATCTGTCTATTTATCTAATTTCTCTGTTCTAAATTCCCAGACGTTTGTTGTGCTTTTCCTTGATTTTGCACAACAGCAGGCAATCTTCCACCCTTTAATACTTACAGCTAGACACTATCGTTGCCAGCTGCTTTTTACAGCTAACAAAAAGAAAAAAATAGGTTCACAAACATTGGGCATACATTAGCAAGAAAAAAGGAAAAACAGTCTGCATAATGAATAGAAACACTAAAGCAGGATAAACTGGCACTGCACTGGCTGTAATTTGCATGCAGATT
The DNA here is from genome assembly GCA_019447015.1 of Hymenochirus boettgeri. NCBI lineage: Eukaryota > Metazoa > Chordata > Amphibia > Anura > Pipidae > Hymenochirus > Hymenochirus boettgeri. Next base: position 6,255 of record JAACNH010003545.1, read on the forward strand.
ACCTCCTGTATTGGTAACCAAAGACCTAATTTTACCTCAAAGATCTCCTCTGCCAAACACCTTTGTTTTGAAAAAAAATCTGAATGCAACAAATGTAGATCAATTTAGAAAAAGTGTGGGCACTGGTGGTAAAACCCATTTTTATGTATTAGCACAAGTGTGTGTTTTTTCAGTAAAGGGGAATGTGTTATTGTGTATGCATTTGTGCATAAATATGCGTACCTTGGCATGTGCATGTGTGAGCAACAGGTATGCCAAAACGCACAATTTGCAGCAATTGCACATCATTTGAAGTTTTCAAAGCTCTGCAAAGTTTTCTGTAATTAGCAAAACTTAGACCTTGCTCTCAATACCATTTATAAACAGATTAAATATAACTGACCCCAGTACAGAAACCTGATGCATCCCACTTAGAACTTAAGTCTACATAGATTTAGCTCAATTGACCACTACTCTTTAAACATGATCTAACAACCAATTTTCTGTTCATGCACAAATGTTTTTTTCTATTCCAAATAGAACTCATACATTAAGTTGCCTGTGTGGCACAGTATAAAAGCTTTAGAAAAACATAAATATACCACATCCACTGCTATGCCAGAAATTCTTACTTAGGGCTAGGCCACACTAGCGCGTTTTTCGCGAGTTTGCGCACGCGTTTCGCGCTCGCGCCTGTGATTTTCGCTAAAATGGAAATCGCGGGAACGCAAAAATTCCCGCGATTTCCGATGCGCATGCGATTGCACGTCCGTTCGCGTTTTGGTAACGCATGCGTTCACCATTTTCGGTGCGTTAACGCATGCGTGTCCATAACGCGAACAGGCGAAACCGCATGCGCAAAACGCAAACGCGAAACGCGCAAGAATCGCGCACACAATCGCGTGCGATAACGCTCGCGATTTTGTGCGCGATTCCTGTGCGTTGCAGTGTGGCCTCACCCTTACCTCTTCATTAAAACCAAGCAAGTTAGTTTGACAAAATCTATTTTTCATGCTAATTACAAAGCAGGAGCATAACTACCAGGGGAGCAGAGGGGTCCAGGAGCCAGGGGGACCTTTCCTTCTTACATTACCGCCTCCCCTAATGCAGGGGGGAGGGAGGCTTCCTTGATGCAGAGATTTCTAGTTATGCCACAAGTCCAGAATATGATCCTGTAACAAAGTTTCCAGTATCTTCCCCACCACTGATGTTAAACTTACAGGTCTATAGTTACAAGGCTGCGAACAACTAATTTTTAGAATATTGGTATTAAATTGGCTTTTTTTCAACCCAGAAGCACATTGCATGACAAAAGTGAATCTGAGAAGTACTGCTTATTTTCTACTCCCCTTTCTTTCCTGTATTTCATGCTACACTTTATCCCCTTTTCTATTGTTTTACTTCCACTTTTATTTCAGTCTGCCCCCTCTTAACATAATTCCATGAAGCCTCTATTACAATTGTTACCCTTAATAAAATTCTGCTCCTCTGTGTTCTACTCTGCTTAGTGCTATTTTTGTTACATTCCCTTAGGGCAAGGCCACACTACAACACACCAGAATTTGCGTGTGTGATTCTGGTGAGACTGTGCGTGTTGTTGAGCGTTTGCACGTTCAATTTGCCAATGCTGCACTATGGTAACGTATGCAATTGCGCATAAAATGGTGATCGCATGCCATTCGTAACTGCGAATTGCAGAGCAATCTCTACATTTCTTTTAACCCCCACAATTTCCATTCTAAATAATATTGCATGCACGATCGCATGCACAAATGCGGCAAAAATTTGCAAGTGTGGCCTAGCCCTTACTGTAGCTTTTTTCTATTCTGTTCTCATTTCACCTACTTCTTCTGGTCCTCCTTCTCCTCCCCTTATTGTATTTTATTCTCCCCTCTTATGGTATTTACTTTCCAATTCCATTCTGTTTTGCCTCCTCTATTCTCTTTGCTTCCCTTTATTTCTTTTTTCCTGTTAACTGCTGCTCCCTGTGGTACCTAACTGAAATTACAGCTTGGAACTTGAGGGGACAGGCAGTTAGTTTTTCTTTTTTTACATTATAACTCATACATCATCTTTTTCGATGCCTATGACTAAAACCCCTGAGTTGTAATAGTTGTTATTCAAATGTACTATAATAATGTATCATGTTCTACAATGTAGTACTGTCTGTTATTTGGGGGTTATTGTAAAAAATATTAAACGTTAAAGAATGCCAGGCAGCAACAGCTGGAGCCAACATGGCATTCTCTTGTATAAAGAGAGAAAAATGTTATTCTCCCTCTTTACAAAGCATTGGTAAGGCCTCATTTGGAATATGCAGTTCAATTTTGGAATCCTGTGTACAAAAAGGACATCTTTGAAGTGGAAAGGGTTTAGAAAAGGGCAACTAAATTAATAAGGGGATTGGGGGAGCTTGAATATAAAGAGAGACTGGAAAAGTTACAATTATGTATGCTAGAGAAAAGGCGCTTGCATGGAGATATGATTATTATGTATAAATACATTAATGGGCCATACAATAAACTATCTGGGGCATTGTTCACCAATAGAACATGTCAGAGGACACGCGGACATCCCTTAAGATTTGAAGAAAAAAAGTTTAAGCTTCAAGTTCGGAAAGGGTTTTTCACTGTGAGAACGGTAAAGCTATGGAACTGTCTTCCAGTGGACGTTGTTATGGCAGGTTCATTGGTCAGTTTAAGAAAAAAGCTGGATTTTTCCTGCAAACAAGAAATGTTGCAGGTTACTGGTATTGATATATAACGTAGAGTTGATCCAGGGATATTTCTGATTGCCACTTGGAGTCAATAAGGTATTTTTTTCCCCTTCATAAATTTGGTGGCGTTTTTTTGCCTTCCTCTGGATCAACAGTTAGACAGGAAATGAGGGCTGTAAGTATCAATCTGAATGCTTTTTTAATGAAATAACATGGCGGTTGGGGGTGGGCAGGGGGCTGCTTTCATATAATAAAATTTTTTTTTATGGTGAACATGCTGGTGGAATGCAATCTGTGAGAAACTGGCAAATTTAAATCATTTTTTAGGAGGTTCGGACAGATTGAATGAAGGATACTGTGGCAGATTTAAAGCAATCTTGTCGAATTTGTGTCAGAACACATATGAGATCTACATATTATACAAGGCTTTGTAGCAGCTCTTAAGGACAGGATGGATTAAATGAATGTTAAAGGACAATTATACTTATGTCCGATCCACACTTGAAGGGTACCAGGGTGAGGACCAAAACTGCTAGGTCCTCTACTCTGGGTACTTCAAAAACATCAAAACCTCATAAAAAGTAAAGGATAAGAGCCTACCTCTAAGGGTATATATTGATATAAATAGAAATAGCTAGAGGAAAAACTGGCTAATTTAAAACATATATTTATTAAGTCTATTTAAAAGTATCAAGAAAATAGTAGTAACTTCACAAAGTAGAAAAGGTAATACAATAAGTGTGTAAAATCTTGTACATAACACATAAAGGTATCACAAGTTTTTATGATTATATATACCCCACCTAGGCATACAAATGTATATATTTCCCATCAGACCCTGTCATACTTATCAGTCAATAGTCAAGTCATCCGTGCACGGACAGTCAGAACCTCAGCAGAGTAACAGGGGTAGAAGCCATCAGAACAGTGTCACGGCTTTCAAACAGTGAGATAGGAAAAATCCTGGGTGGGGGAGCACCCCATTTGACTGATAAGTATGACAGGGTCTGATGGGAAATATATACATTTGTATGCCTAGGTGGGGTATATATAATCATAAAAACTTGTGATACCTTTATGTGTTATGTACAAGATTTTACACACTTATTGTATTACCTTTTCTACTTTGTGACGTTACTACTATTTTCTTGATACTTTTAAATAGACTTAATAAATATATGTTTTAAATTAGCCAGTTTTTCCTCTAGCTATTTCTATTTATATCTACTCTGGGTACTTTACAGAACATCTGTATGGGGTTCTAATCTACCATTAAATTAATCTTCCCATATTTGTCATACATGGTAAGTAATTTAAACTATATTGTCTTGTATTATACTACAAGTCCATTTAAAAACAAAATGATTTTAAATATAAATCACGACAGTTGCAGCTGATTGAGTTGTGATTGCTCTCCCTGCAAACATTTTGCCAAAGATTTTGTGTCATTTTTGTGAATGAATTTTGAATCGATTGTAAGAGAACTATTGAGAGGAGCAGCAGTTCTACCTTCTACCTTCCCTTCCAGATCAAGTTTAAGATCATAGATGTGATAATATTGACTGCAAAATGATTGGGCAAGGTGGTTGTTGGAAAATCTATTGAATGTTGGAAGGCAAGTTTGCAGTATATGGCCACCTTAACTTTCTACTTCTCTGTGAAGCAAGCACTTTATATTCTAAGCTGCCTCCTCACAACCCTTGACTGGAAGTCTTAATAAACAAATGGTTCTTTTCAAATTTAAATTGGACAAATTACAACCCTTTTCATAGTTTGATTACTTAATTCACTGGACTTGCATTAAGTTTGTATTGTATATTTGTATATCTCCCCTCTTGACTTTAAATCTCATATGTACAGAAAGCTGACTAACAACTGCTCCAAATCCTCTACAAACGCGAGATGTCGTCAGTGATTTTGGTCAGGTCTGTGGGGTACTGGCAACAGCAGTCTGTGTGCGCCTAACCATATCATTTAATTACTGATGTGAGCGGCTTGGATGTGGCGGCCAGTTATTTCAGTGCATATCTGCCAGACAACGCAATCTGCTGATAGCTAATCCTGGAAAATCAGTCTTCATTAACTCTTTGGTGAGCAAACATCTACCAGACTAGTTTTTTTTTTTAAAGGGCTTAAAGAGAATTTCTGATTGTTGTACATATTTTATTTGCCTTATCAAATCTACTGCAGAAAAGTATTCTGTTTATTAACATAAACTTAAAAGTTTATTTTAATAACAGGGAGATTCAATAAAAGTTCTTATCATTTAAAATGGTGCTAATTTTGCCCCAACCAATCAGATCTTATGTAACATTTGAAAGCTAACATCTGATTGGTTGGGGCAAAATTAGCACCATTTTAAACAATAAGAACTTTTATTGAATAACCCTGTAATTCGCTTAAAATATATATTTCCCAGGTACTGTCTTCTACTTCCCATTTGCCCTTTAAGCCATGTGGGGAGCTGTAAAAACACTGCTCATGCAGCAGCTGACAGCTTTCCCACACTTCCCTCTGTCCGTCCCCTAACTCTATATGCAATTGTGACTGCACTTATGATGGGAGGAGATTTACAGTCCCTTTCATTTAATATTGGTTGTGTGTGCAGATGTATCACATTTTGTGCACTACACACCACAGTGCTTACATTTTTAATGTGCACAACGCATGGGCTCGCCAACTTGTGCACTGCACAAACACACAACTTACAAAGATTGCTAGACACAAGCAGCATTTTGACAGCTTGGTTTAGAGGCAGAACAGGTGGTAGGAGTCTCCTACCTCCCTGGGAAATATAAATACAGCATATATTAAAAGAAAAAATATTTTGTATATACATGACCTTTAAATTGTGAAGAGTTCCCTTAAAAAGAGGTATAGCATATAAGCCTTTAAGAAGATAAAAATGAACTTGAAAAAATGAAAAAGAACTTGCAGAAAAACTTGCATGAAGGATGGAGTAACTCCCTCTGTTTATGTGTTCCCAATAAATGGCGTTAAGAACTTTTTTACATCAGAATTTATATTTTTGTGGTTTCTTCTTATATTCTCTGCTTGCAAAAAAACAAGGTATCATTTTGCTACATAACAGATGAGCGACCACCCAGGGATGGAATTACTTCTAAGGAGCCTATAGACACAAAATGCATGGCACCTTTAAAAGACTAAAGTCCCCAGGCCTTTGCTGTGGCTGCTGGGTGATTTACGAAATCAAAGCATCAGTTCACTCACAAGTTGCACCTTTTCTTTTTTGCCTTAATTAAAGAAAGGGAGGTAAAGGATGTCTTACCTCCTGTTCTTCAATTACTCTTAGAGGAGCCAGGAACAAAGCACTTCAACTTACCTGAAAATAAACTGCAGCTTTCAAAGTCTTATCAGAAACTTCCAATCCATATTGGTGTACAGACATTTCTATAGAAAACACTAGAAAACACTGCATAGAGACAGTGAATACTGAGGTCAGGGGGCATGGCTCCTTAATGACTACATGGGCTGTAGGTTGTGTTGAAACAACATGGAAGCCTTTTTAGTTAAAGAATATATTACTTACATGTACTACATGCAACTTACTATAGACAATTCTTACAATGTATAGGTGTTCTTGGGAGGAAAGCTTTCACATTATGATTTAAAAAATGTAAGTTTAGTTCTCCTTTAACCTCAGGACTTTAAGCAAAATATTGGCTGGCAATAAAAGTCCTGCAAACTTGCTGCCATTGGTTTACTAAATTGTTTGCCGAAATTGCACATGTCTTTAGGGAAGTCCTAGCAGCTGATGCAAACACGGACTGACCTGTTAGTGGGACTTTAAGACTGTTTTTTGCCAGTGAATTACCTTAAATGTTCTTAAGACTGTGGATATGAGTGTAGATTTCAGAAAACCCCATTCCCAGCATCTCCCCTTAATTATAAATGAATATGCTGTCACCCAAATAGTCACACATATTCCTTGGGTTCATATGTCGGAACCTGAAATGGGAAGCAACTATGGTTGGTATCATTAAGAAAGCTCAGCAGGGGGTGTACCAGAGGCAACTGTTTGGCCTACCCCAGTCACTAATCATGCAAACACAGTACAGGATAAAGGAAAATTGCAATGCGTCAGCAGAAAAGATTATTAGCTGTAGCTTGCCTACCTTACAGGATCTCTTCTATAACAGGGGCAAAATAAAGGCAGTGAGAGTGCTATAGACCCCTAAAACTTAAATTTAACCCATTACAGGACCCACTGTGAAATGTTACAAAATCCTTACCTTACTCCACTGCTCCTTATGGTCCTCCTGTAATGCCTGTTCAAAGTTCCAGAAAGTGAAGAGTAGGAGCTGTCTGTGAGTCACCCGGTCCCTGCTGCTTCCCTGTCCTCAGTAAGGACTGTGACATGTGAAGGGGAGTACTCTCCCCCCTCCCTCCCGATCCCTCCTGGCTGTTTCTTGTTTTACCATTAAAAGACTTTTACATTGTGTAGGGCATCCCATCCTACCCCCAACTGCCAATTTACTGTTGCAAAAAAAGCCTCACAAAATACTTACAGGCCTTCGTTCCTTCTTTTTATGAAAAAGAACATCGGTGGTTGGGGGTGGGATGGGGTGCCCTAAACAATGTAAAAAGTTGAGATGGAGATAAACTTTAAGGGTTGAGATATTGAATAACCAAAACATAAACTGCAAGCCAAAAAGACAGTTTCCTTGCTTACTGATAAACCGCAAAAAAAACTCCAGCACTAAAGCAATGCTGACATTAACTGCAAAATTAAGCAGTATACCACAGAACTGTTTAATTGGTAAAATAAATCTTAAAGCAACGTGATTACTCACACCATACAAAATTTCCAACCGACACACCGACTAGCAATATTACCATGTACTGACTGGCCCGAAATAGTATATGATGTAGTTGTAGTGATTTGGCCAAGCTTACAGCTCCCTAGTGGTGGCTCGGGACAAAAAATCCTTCCGTGTGTACCCAGCCTAACATTGTCTAATTGTTATATTGTCAGACTGTTGTCTGAGCAAATGCAAAATCCAAATTCCTTGTAAGTTTAAATTTACCTGGCCCATAAAATCAGATTCTGAGAAAAAATATTTTAAACTTTAGAGAAATCTTAATCTATTTAACTTCTCATAATCTAAAACATAGAATCCACAACTACAGAACTGCAGTGGAGGTTCAGATTACAATATTCCATCCTGATAACTTCTTTTTGTATTTAACTCAAAAGAAGACAACCTCTCAATGGGTGCTAACTGCAAATATCCTAACAATTCTGAATCATTTAAGAATGCCACTATCATATTTTAAAAAATACATTCCATCCCAAAGTTTCCAGGATGTGTCCATTTTTTTCTTTTTTTATATGGTAATGAATGATCTCCTTCAACAAAAGCTTGATTTGCTAGGGGTCCTCACATGCCCTTTGGCTTTCCTTCCCCCAAACCAAGTCTAAAAGAAAGAAACACATAATCAATGAAGGCTTTCTGGGGACCAAGGAAAGGTTGTCCGAACTTCACTGATTTACGTTTGGGAACTTGGTTCTCAACCCCGCGTTAGTATGTGCATCGTTAGTGTTCTTCCGCTGTGGGATGAACAGGACATGTACAGAACAAAAAAAGTAACAACAAGAACATTTCATACAGAGGAACTTGCAGGTCCTACATAAACCGGAATCAGTTCTTTACATAATAGTTGTGTTTAACACAGAGCCATCTTTACTAGGAGAAGCGGATAATAGAAGATCATTGTTTAAAAGGATATTAAAAGAAGAAACATTTTTTACTATCTTCTCAAAAACAAAGCCAATATTTGTCTCTTAGCAAGTAAAAAAAGAGAGATTTGCTTTATTGGATAGTTCATATGGTCAATCGTTTTGATTTTATTTTTTAAATGTATGCTTCCAAGGAATGACATCCCTGAAGATGAAAGTCTGAAAACAAATCTAGTAGTAAGTTTAATGAACAATGGACAATACTTAGTGCTAATCATGCCTTAAGCTGGGTACACACACTACAGATTTTTGAAAGATGACCGACAGGATCTGCAAGATCCTGTCTGCCATCTTTCAAAGATCTGCATAGACACAGTCCTGAGCGTTCTCCCTATGCACATCAAAGTGTATGTTTCCTTCGGCCACGGCAGACTCCTCTATATGGAGTCTAGCACGGCCGAGGGAAATTTCCATTTTTTTCCCGAACAAACGATCGGTCGATGGTAACGTTCAGGAAAACCGCTACACACAAGCGATAAAGCCCCGATACCGTCTGATCCAACACTATCGGGGCTTTATCGCTAGTGTGTGTACCTAGCTTTAGTTAAAGAAAGACATTCCTGTTTTCAATTTGTTGCTATTGCTCGGACCCTTACACAATTTATGGATGGTTTATTTTTTACACAAATGGTTATCTCAGAATATCTCTTCTATCTGTCATAATTAAGAGCATAATGGTTGCTAAATGCTGATTTCTTAATAGCAGGGAATGTGTAGGGCATTACTGAGTGATGTGCCCCAGTACTAATACAAAGATCCATGTAACACTGATTGTCATTTTCTAGCCTACATGTGCATATGGCCTGTGCACATTAATTACCTCTATGTAAACAGGACCAGTGTGATATGTTTTTAGGGTGAAGTGAATAACTGGATGCACTACACAATAAGAATTACAATTCTGACTGCATAACAGCATATGTAGGCCAGGTAAGTGTACCTTGAATGCAACTACAGATTTTTCCTAGGAAAAAAATGGGTAGGTTACAGGGAGGGTAAATAATTCATTAATCCCAAGAAAATGCATTAATCCTCTTACCAAAAAAAGCTTGATGAAGTTCAAAAAAAGGCATCACTTTTGGGTAAACCACAATGTGATTAATTGGGTTGTAGGTTGGATAGAAAGTACTATATATCAGGTTGTTTTATACATTTACTTTAAGACAAACCTAGAGACTACAGAAATGGGTAAATTCATTGCTTAAAGACCTTCAGTCAGGGATCCCATTTAGTTATTATTTATCTCTTTCACAACTTCCTTTGTAAACTACTGTACCACTAGGTGCTCAGCAGCATTTTGTGACTCAGGGCTGGCATTTTTTGTTAATTGATTGCCAGGCAACCTAATCTCGGAAACCAGACATAGCTAAGTTTAACAACTTGGGCCAGTGAGCCAGAGTTGTGCAACATTTAGAGTTTTACCTACCATGTTCCCAACAACCACAGGGTTATCGTTTCTAGAAACCCAGGTTCAGCAATGTCTGATGAGACAATCATTAAACAACCTGCTTGGGACCCAGAGTCATCAGAATTTAACACCATAGATCAGGGACCAAGGGTTTAACACCACAATTACAGTGTGATGCTGTATCAGTGCTATCCCAAATTAGGGTAAAACCCAAACTACAGGTATACAGGTTCACTGAAGCACATTGATTCTGGCAAAGGCCTGCAATCTGTAGGTGCAGGCCACCTTAACCCCTATCCTTGGGATCACAATGTTCAAACAGCAGAAAGAAGAGCAGAGGGGAATACTACTTTAGTGAAAAATATTGTGCAGAAAACATAGCAGATAAAGGAAGGGGACAGATGTTCCCCAGAAAGTTGTATCTGCTGTTTTCTGCATAATAAATACAGTATTATGCACTAAGTAGTGTGCTCCTCTTTCTGCTGTTAAAATCAAGCTAATTGATGTTTTATCGGGTTAACACAGGTTTTACACAAATTTTGCGATGGCAGCGCCATTTCTAAAATACCTTGTAGTGTGAGTCTTAACGCAAATTGAATAAACCACATGTTACCTGACCAAAAATCTACAATGTAGTAAGTATAGCATAGTATTGTATTTGAGGTTGAATAAAGACATATGTCCATCTAGTCCAACCTCCAAGACCATTTTCCATCAAAGATTCACTTAACACAGATCCATTTATTGTAAAAGCAGCACAAGGATTATGATCTGTTAATTAGAAGCCCAATGTGACAATCTACATCTAGATCTGCCTGCAACAATTGTACATCATATTTATCTTTTAATGGTCGACAAAAAATTGTGTTGTCTGAAAATACAGAGACCTTGCTGGCAATGCCTAGTTCACAATTATTATTAAACAGATAAAACAGAAGTGCCTCCCCCAACACAGAACTCTGTAGCCCACCACTTATAACTTTAGTCCACAATGATGAAACACCATTTACAACTACTCTCTGCATCCGATCCATCAACCAATTTTCTATCCATGTACAAATGTGCCAAACAAGCCCAACAGATCATAGCTTATGCATAAGTCACCTATTGGAGACTGTATCAAAATCCAAGTATACCACATCTGCTATGCCAGAATTCCATGTTCCTACTTACTTCCTTATAAAAGCCAAGCATGTTTATTTGACAAGAGCTATTCCTCATAAATCAATGCTGATTACTACTTATATGATCAGTCCTTGAAACACGTGTTCCCGTATTAAAATTTCCACTATCTTCCCCACCATTGAAGTGAAACTCACAGGTCTGTGTTACCTGGATGTGAATGACTACCTTCTTTGAATATTGGAATTCCATCACCTTTCTGAACATGAGGGAATCTGAGAGGATAAGAAACAACAGCCTGGATAAAACTGAACTTAGTTCCCTAATGGCCCCGAGGATGAATTTTATTCGGTCCAGGAGCTTTATTGATAGTAACCCTATTTAGTTGTTTCTGAACCATATCCTCAGTTAACCAAAATGCAGTTGCATAATTTTTACCATTATTGCTTCAATACTCTATATGTACTTGGATGTTCTATAAAAGAAAAAAATGCTTAAGATGTTTGAGTTATCGGAATCCTATATTATCCCCATCATTTAAAGGCCCCACATTTTCAGTCTTCATCTTCTTACTATTAATATACTTAAACAGTTGTTTAGGGTTGGTCTTGCTTTGTTCAGCTATCCTAACTTCATTATTTATTTAAGCTAGCTCACCGGTAATTGCTTTCTTCCAATCCTTGTTACAGTTTTTATAGTTATTAAAGGCCTGTTCTGTTCCCTCTGACTTTAAGATTTTAAATACCATTCTCTTCCTTTCCATTTCTCTCTTTACATCAGAATAAAGTCACATCAGGGTGTACTTGTTTTGTTTCCATTTATGTTCCAAGGATATAAATTTAGATTTGAAATGGTTTACCGGTAAACCCCCTTTAAAAACATTCGACTTCTGTACAGTATCTACCTGAAAATATATCATCCCAGTTGATATGCCGAAGGGATATTTTTATCCGGGGAAAATTTGCTTTCCAAAAATGGGGCATGTCCACCCCAAAATAAACATTTTGCTGTAGTGTAGGTAACTCCCTTCCAACCCTAATTGTCATGTTAAAATCTTAAGAAAGTCCCTAGAATCTTACTTACCAAGCTTATCAATCACTTTACCAAACACAAACAATAAAAACACAGATACTTGGATAAAATAAAAAGGAATATTCCTTTACTGGTATTGCATCAGGCATAAAAATAGACACCTTTTGGTGCCTTTTTACATACATGGGACGAACCTACGGCGAAGTCCCTAAGTTAACCACAGAGTGTGCAACTATAAGAGGAGAGCTGACCGGTGGAGGAAACCACGGAGGGAGCGAGGAGGCTGGAATCCTGCAGCATTCTGGAGTTACGGTAGACAGCATTGGAGGGGTAAGTGACTCCTGGGACTATATATTTTTATATTTTTTTTTTTCACGCAGCTGTTTCCATATGGATTTTATATTGTGGATACTATATTATTCTACTTATGTACACATTGCTGGCACGCAGAGGAGGACATTTTTACTCTTTTCTGCATATAATATATATATATTTGATTTGTGTCACTTTCTAGCATATGCTATTTTGGATTTATTGCTACACAACCCTTTGGCAATACTAGTAAAGGAATATTCATTTTTATTTTATCCAAGTATCTATGTTTTTATTGTTTTTATTCATCAGGTAGAGTTACTCTATCTGAATTTGCTGGAATTTGTGGAGCCTATTCCAGTGGATCCTTGGATTTTCACTTTATTCATTTTTAGCCTTTTTATTTTGACTTTACAAATCACTACTGAACCTGTCCACCCAAGCAATTCCCACACTGTATGGCTGGGAACAAATGAATGCATCTCATGGATTAAAGGATACGTTCACTCAAACAGTATTTGAAGAACGGGAGGTAAGACATAGGTGCTTTACCTCACATTCTTCAATTATTACAAAAAAGAAAAGGTTCACCTTTTGAGTGAACCAATCCTTTAAGGGAAGTCTGAGATGTGCTAGTCTGTTCCTTGTGTAAAAGAAACTAGAAGTGAAAGGTAAAACTGTGACCTGTATAAATAAAATAGACATGTGATTAACATACTTGCAAATCACTTCTGTAAATCAGATAGGACAAATATTAGCTTTCAGATATTTTTTTCTGCATAATGTTGTATAAAATCTTGTCGCTAACAGAGAAACCTTTCTAATTGGTTTTCAACATCTAAATTTGAATTAAACCAAGGGAATGGCCTTTGAACTCCACTGCATTAAGCTAGGTATACACTATACAATATTTCATCACAACCGATTGGCATTTCAATGTATCAGTTGATCGGGCCGAAATATTGGAGGGTTCCTTTATGCGGTAACAACCGACTGCCAACCGTTCGTTCATCCAAATCGGGTAAATGGGCGATCAAACGTATCTAAAAACAATGCCCAATCCCTCAGTCTTCAATGGTCCACTTGGTCGCACCAACTTACGACCGCAGCTACTTTTGCCGTGACCGACAGTCCTCGAGTCTCTGGACATGAATTGGATACTAGGTTTAAAATGGTAAAAACAGACACCTGCAAAGGTAAGCATCTCCATTGTTGAATTTATTTTAAAGGAAAATTATATTCACCTCCCCCTTGCTCCTCAGGTTGAGAACCTAAAACGTTAAGTCCTCATCCCTGGGTACTTAACCTAACTGCTGATATACTTACACTAAGTTTCCTTCAGAGTTCCGATCCTCAATGTAGCCAATGGGAAGACAGAGGAGGCATGACTTCTCATTGGCTAGAGTAAAGTGCAGAGGGAGAATTTGAGTAAGTATATCAGCAGTTAAGTAACCCAGAGTGAGGACCTCACCCTGGGTACTATTAAGGGAAGGAAGTGAGAAACGAGTGAGGGGGAGTTGAGGATAATTGTCCTTTAAAATAAAATCGACAGTGGAGACGCTTACCTTTGCAGTTCTTATCAGGTGTCTGTTTTAACCATTTTAAACCTAGTATCTAATTCATGTCCAGAGACAGTAACAGATGCCATATATATTTGAGGACTACAGCAAACAGGATCACTATACTGCACTTTTTCCTACCTTGTGTAATGTGGTATATCTCACCCACTGTACAAATGCCGTATAGTTGGACTGTACAAAGAGTGGGCAAAGCCTTATAAAAGACACACAAACAACGAGTTTACCATAAACCACAAAACCTTGGACATTCCAGGAGGAAAAACGGACCAAATGGCAGCATAGAAGCGTGTTGTAGGAGCGTGCAGCAACATCTTTTTTGGCCTATATTTGCACTTTGTGGCAATTGGGACGGGTGTTGCTCGTGGTCCCGGCAGATCAATCAGCTTAAAGGCTATGTCCACCCAGAAAATTTTGGGGAGTTTGGGGAGCTTTCTAAAAAAAAAATTATAGCGGTTGGGGCTGGGAGACATGGGGGAGCACAATATTAAGGGGGATTTGAGCTAGGGGGAGGGATAGTAGAACGGGAGGGAGAGGGAGGGAGAGGGAGGGAGAGGGAGGGGGAGGGAGGGGGGATAAGGGCTGCAGTACGCATGGCAAAAATCTACCTGAGGCCAGCTAGCAGGCAGTGTCCTATATGGACTCTGCTAGCCTCCTGGTAGTCATTTTTTGGGACTTTGGGGGGGGACTACAGGAGAACCCTATGGAGCTGGGATGTGAGGTAAGGATTAAACTACACTACATGGTGGGGCCAGTAGTTGGGGGGATTATAGTTTTGGGGGTGGACATGCCCTTTAAAAAAGGAACTATAGATTCTGAAAGCTTGCTATGACTATCATCTCAGTTAGCCAATACAGGTATCCCCTTTACATCACTTTTGGTTATGTTTTCATCTCAGAAGTATTACCTTGTAAAATTGGCTAACACACTGTACCTCAGGAAATACATTAGTACCCAGTGGATGCTGTTCCCAATTGTGCTACACATGGCCACTACAGTTTAGAAGCATGCATATAAATGAGAGCATGCAAAAGCATTAAAGTAAAGTGCACTTGTACAAAGAGGTGGATAAGGACAGCACATACAGAACCGGACAAATTTTTAGCTAATTTAGAATGTGTGGATTCACACTAAGTGTGCTGCGATCCGTGTGTGATCAGCATTTTTGGGACAATTACATGGCCTCTTGCATGTGTGTTTCCCGTTTGCTGATAAGCTGCAGTGTGGCCTCAGCTTTAATAATTTATTGTTTTCTCAGTCATCATTTCATCAAAATACATAATCCATACAAATACAATACATAGATACATACATCTTTAGAACGGCCCGTGTTGGGGCAGAAATGAGTTGGTGTTAACACTGCAATAAATCCCATTCATTAATATCCCCAGGAGTGCTCCTTCTTTCTTGTATATACATGTATCTATACATATATCTATATTTTAACAGATTAATCACCAGGGTTAATCAGTACAGCTCCTCTCTCTATCCCTTGAGGAACTAATAGAAACCTCTCAGTGATCCCTTGTTGAGAAACACCGGTCCCAAACAATTAGATAAATAATAGTCTACATGATCTACACATTTTGCTTTTCTGTGCTTTATCACTAACCTCATACCAATTTGTGACTCCTTAAGTTATATTGAGTCACAAAGGTGATCAAGTTTGAATGTAGCATAAATTAAACCCTGATCTGTCTGTTTTGGAAAAGTATCTGACAGGTTCTTAAGACATTTACACAGGTTCATGTTCAATAGTAATAACTAGCCTATTAACACACAGAATGGAACATTAATTCCTTTTTGCCTGTTATTGTTTCAGATTTATCAAACTTCAATTCAAACAAAAAACGATTGAACAGAGTCAATCTATGTATCGCTAGCTTTAGACAGTTTGTTACTCTAGATCCTTGGACCTACTACCTATCTGGTTGTGCTTAGACCGGTGAAAGAGGTGTAGAATACATGTTGTAATGTAAACAGAATTTTCAGGAAATTGTCAGAATGTTAGTTCTAGGGGAACTACAATGCTGGCCCATTTAGATATAAGAAAGCTGCCACAACCTTCCAAATAAAGATATTTAGAAGTGAAAATAAAGAAGAGAATGAACTGGAAAAAAAGTGGCATATACAAATGGGCATCCTTTTCATGTCCACTCAGCCTGAAGTAACCACATTACAAATTTCCAGTTCAACTTGAGCAGGAAGAGGCACAATTGTCTTCCAAAAATTGGCTTTTCATTGCAGTTCTATAGCCAACATCCCCATTTTATGTTGCGTCTACTACCAATATCTCATTATCTTTTCTTTTTTTCCTTCTTCATGAGGTGTTTCCCTAACATATGATGAAAAATCCCACCTGTCTCTTGTATCACGATTTTTTCTCCACAAAAAAATCAAACTTTTAAAAAAGCATTCTGGATAGTGCAGTTTATGTGCATGTTTTCATTTGCAATTAACTGCAACTGACCTGTATGACACCATAAAACACCATTGTTTTTTAACTGTCAGTTTGTAAATGCTGCTTACTTTTTTCATGCCATAAAAAGGTCTTAAATTGCTATTAACTTTTTTTTTAACACCAATTTTATATATGCATGTAATAAAGGTCAGTGAACCCATTTTTAATTACAATGACATTATTATTTAAAAAGTATGTGAAATGGCATTAAAATAAAATCTAAGACAAAAGAAGGACTAGAGGTGATATGACATCAATAGAGAGCCATACAATTTATAGAATAAGAATAGGGAAAAAAATACTATCACCTACCACACATAGTCCCATTCTGAGCAGTGAATCTTTGGACAGCCAAACTCTCTTGGCGAGATTATTCCCAGAAAAGGAAGGGAGAGCCAACTCAGGTGCAGTCTGTGAATGTCTCGGCACTAAGCTGGCCCTTCAGATGAGACACATACCATTTCATGGACGAAGGAGGAAAGAAATAAAGAGGGGAGAAAAGCCACTGGTTCTCAATATAAATCCACAGAAGCACAATACACGGCGGCGGAAGTGTATGTTTTAGAAATATGCACACATCGTTTATCTGCCAGCCTTTTTAGGGAATGACAAGCTTTCAAACTGTGTAAAACTTATTAAGAAGTCTTTGGCACATCAATAAATATGCAGAGGAGGGGAGAGACTTTTATTCAGGACTTTCTCATCTCATCTACACCCTCACCCCCACTTTTTTCTGTTCTATTGAATAATCTTAACTGTGAATGCCACTGAAACGCACAACCTCCCCACTTTCATGCCCTCACAAAGGGAGGGGAACTTCTGACCTTTTTCTTTCACGTATCTCAACTAACTTGGAAGACTACAATACCTCTATAGCCAGAAGAGAAAAAAAAGAAAAGGAAATGAACATTTTGCACGTGAATTTTTTAAAAAACGGGGGCAGGGTCAGATGCTTTTTATGTATCATGTCACCCAAATCTTGTCATCTGTCCCATAAAAAATATACATTGAAGACAGTAACTAACAAGAGGATCCCTTGCTCATTTCCCATCCTACTTACAATGAATAAGTGGCCCAGTGAAACCCACAATAAGTCAGAAGAGATTGAAACAATTCCAAAGGACATCCATACAGTCTCCCCGGGAGCCTGGCACAAAGAAGCTTTGAGACAAAGGCGAAACACTCAGTGCATCCTTGTACTGATCACTGCAACTTTCTGTTTCTACTTCTCACTCCCACCATCCCAGCCTGTTCATTTGCATTATCAGATTTAGATGCACTTTTATATAGATGAGTTAATTTATAGGATATTTCTTTTTTTCCATAGTTTCTTTGAAGCAGCATAAACAATTGTTAAATGATATATATATATATATATATATATATATACATATATACAGTATATATACACAATACAAATATAAAACAATTCTATTGGTTTAAAGATAGTTAACTGAAAGATAATTAGTAAATATAACTAAATTTATGAGACATGATCCAGTAAAAAATATTTGGGAGAAACAAAATGGCACAAATCTTATAAACAAAAAAAAACCCACTTTATTTTTTGCTCTCTCTATAATATTTAATGACTATATTTGCTGAATAAAAGCTACATGTTAATAAGGGTATTGGTCCCTTATTTTAAGGGGATTTCTTTTGCTGGGATAAATGAATGGACCGATTAGTAACAAAAGACCAAGATATAGAAGTTAATATAAGAGAGCCTGGGCGGTTTGAGAGCATGGCACTGTCTAGGACACAGTGTACTGAAAACAATCTCATATACAACTTTATGACTGCAAATTAGGCATCATGTGTATCCATGTTACAGGTACAACATATAGAGTGATATATAATGTGCTGTAATCATAATCTTTATGTACCATGTGTCATCCTATTACAACTTGTTTCTCATTTACGTGTGAAGCCTTAACTCATTATTGCATTTAAAGGACAACTAAAGCCTCAGAAGAACAGTTTTTCTGAAGAAAGAGCACCTTAATATAAAAGAAGTTATCTGTGTCTCACCTGCCATTTGGATATGGTTGTTGGGAAATTTACCTTTCTAACATGGGGTTTGTGTTTTATTTCCAGTATCACACAGTCTGGTCACTGATCATTATGTTGTATACACATGCTCAGTCCTTGGATACTGCAGGAACTTATTACAGTTGGAATAGTTGGTCACACCCACTTGTAGCCTCTAGCCAATCCTTTACAGGACAGAATAGGCAAGGTAGCATGTGGCTGAGATCAGGGGTTTTGGCCAATCACTGTACATACACAGTTCTTCAAGGGGGTTACATATACTTTGATGCCATTTACTGCAGTGGGATTTTACAGTTTATTGGTGTTTTTAGAGGGTATAGTTTCAGATTCTGGAGTGTAAATTTTTGGGTTTAGTTCTCCTTTATATTGTCTGCCTGTTACTGACTTGATAATTCAAGGTAAGTATGAGTTCTCCCGCACCACCACTTTTGCTCAAAGTATATATTGGCTGGGTGCTGCCTATCATGCCATGACCAATGGCCAGCAATCTCAATAAATAGACAAAGTGATAGTGCACACCAGGCTTTAAACAAATTTGCATGCTTTATTCACACATGTAACGTTTCGATATCACATAATATCTTCATCAGACAACCTGTTGTCTATTGAAGATATCATGTGATATTGAAACGTAACACGTGTGAATAAAGCATACAAGTTTGTTTAAATCTGGTGTACACTATCACTTTGTCTATTTATTGAATTGCAAACATAAGGTTCTCAAAGCTAATAGCATTTTAAAGTTTGCAGAAACTGCCTTTTCAAGATATCTCCTAATGCATCATCTCCATATGGGCATAAATGTAATAACTTGGGCCTTTTATTTCTCTTTGGGATTGTGCAACATGCATGTGGTGCTTTATTAAACCATAACACTGGGCAAAGCTTGAAAGGCTTCCTTCCCTCTCCTACAGTTTGTGTTAGTATTGTTGAATATGTTTGTGCATCTAGAAAAAATGTACCAGATGACCCATTGTCTTGGAAATAAGTATAATTGATTATATCTGGCTGTAATTGAAGTCTTTCTGAAATGAACCATTGTCTGTCGTTTTTATTATTCTTAAGCCTCATACACACGTCAGATAATTTTCGCACGATTTGCCTGACGAACGACCTTCGACACTCAACATTCGTGCGAAAATGAAGCTTTAAAGTTTTTCTAAGACCAACGATCCACGACTATTCTCTGCTTTTTCTGACGATCAGACATGGCGGATTCGTTCTGCCGATTGTCGTTTGTTTGTACATAGCCCGCAGATTATTGGTAGAGTGTAATGGAAGATTAAATACACATGTGCAACATTTCGAGATCACGCGATATTCCGAACGTCACTTAATACGGCACGTCATGTAACACCTTTACCAACGAAGTTTATCTGTCCACTATCGTTGATGTATGTACAGGCGACATTGGCAGAACTAGTGTATAACGAGACAGTTGCTGAACAATCGTCAGGCACATTGTATGAAAATGATCTGACGCGTGTATGAGGCTTGAGGATCCTTTGTGATTAAGGGATGTGCCTGGGGCAAGCTACACCTGGGCCAACTAATATATTTGGTCATTTCCTTTTAAACACAGTACCTGTGCCATCACCCCCATCATATTCAAAGTACCTTGACTTAGGACCTTAAGGGGCAGTAATGCTCAAAATTTGTGCTTGTACGCCTCTCTGGGCCCACCCCTATAAAAAACACAAACTTATTTTAACCAATATTTGAACAAGACAGGAATGGTAGGAATTGGTGTTATTATTTGGGCTTGAAAGAGACAAATTACTGTTCTTTCTATTCTTTCTTTCTAACGAGATAAAGACAAGAAATTCAGTACATAGGAGAAGTGTGCTAGCTAAAGAATCCATGAAAACATTTCCAGTTTATCAAGGAAGTTATGGACTTTTTTTGCACATAAACTGGACATGTGTCACAGGCACAACCAACAACTGCCTCTTGATTGCATTCAGCTGTGAGTAGACCTAATTAGCACTGATTAGCTGTATGTTCATTAATTTTAGCTGTGTCAGTCCCAGTCAGTGTTGATTACCTGTATAAATTGCCTGTATCACATATGCAGATTTTAAAACTTACAGCACATGCAGACATTCACATTAATAGAGCTTTGTGCAGCCTTTCAAGCCAAATTCTATTTTATACCCAACTCCTTTTTAGTTATTCTTTGAACAGTCAATCACATTTCCCTCTGTAAGTGCAGAATATAAGATTTAATTTGTAAGATGTGATCGTATAACTGAACATGGTTTCACCACTCTTATATTAAATTAATACAGGGTTTAGCCATCTTATCTTATACATGTATATATGTTGAGCAATGGTAAATAATATACTTTTTAGCTTTGAGAGTGCCAATCTCCTTTTGTTACTTTCAAAGAGTGTATACTCCTGGGGAAGGGGTTTGGAGACCCCTGGTCCAACACAGTAAGTGTGCATTGGGTTTTGGGGATTCCAATTAGGAATCCTGAAAACAGGAAGTCAATAAATATGGAAGCATTTATTTATGCAGAGAAATCATTGTGTGGGCAGAGTTTAGAATATATTTTTAAAATAAATTTTGTACAATGCTGCTCATTTCACAAGTGCACAACTAACTGGTCTGAATTACTTAATCCTTTAGCAGACATCCCACCCTGACACAAATTGACTGGTTGATCACAGATATCTAATTAAATAGAACTGTATCTTTGATTTCGATGTGCTCTGCTTTCTGAGATATTTGCAGAAAAGTATTTACACTACTGGCCATTCACACTTACATATTTATTACAAAAAAAAGTACCAAAAAAATTATCTTTAAAGGGGAACTGTGGTCTCCATTTAAAGTTGAGTTTAAATGAAAGGCAATTTAATGCAAGCAGAGGGCTGGCACATTACACCGGAGGAAAGAGGTAAGGTAAGTAATGATCGGGGGAGTTTCTGCTAAAACTATTATAGCGGTTGGGGCTGGGGGAGGGAGACCTACTATATAACAAAAATCCTAAAATGGGGTGGACATGCCCTTTAATATATCAATGTTTTCTATGACGGATATATAGATAACTTTACACAGACTGATATTTTCAGGGTGGTGCTGTTTTGTGTATATATCCCTTCCCTATTGTATAAGAATATTTATATTTTTATGGAGATTGCATTGAGTTTTAGGAGCTACCAATCAGGTGGGGGTATATAACAGTATTATATATTGGAAAGGTGAATATGTATGTGTGCTCTTTTTCACAGTTTCATTTAAATGACCATAAAAAATAAAACTATATAAAATATAGTACTAAGAGTGAGTTATATTTTACTTAGAAAACAAAATATATAGAATTAAAAACGATATTTACAGACCCGACACCCCTATGTTACAATGAAAAAGTCAAAATTTATCCACAACTCTAAGAGTGCTAAAGAGTCTCCATATGGACACTAAAAGGAAGCATCATGTCAGTGACATCCAATTATTTTGCCACTGCTACCAAATGGAAAAAAAAAAAAAACATTATCTATACTGTTCTTAGTAATATAGGATACTTGCATTATTAGTGTTCAGGGTTGTGCCTGCGCGTGAGCTTGTGTGCGACTGTTATAGCCTTTCACACCTGCCCACTATATAGAGTAACGATTATGTAGACAGTCATAGTGACGGTCCCAGAGCTTAAAAAAAACGAGGGATAGGAAGGTCAGAGAAGAAA